>SRPT01000623.1:0-18219 GCA_018360205.1 Claviceps digitariae
TTTTTGGTCTTGGGGGCTGACGTGACTCACCAAAAGCTTCTCCTGAGGCCAATCAGAGCGCTCTGCACCCAGCAAGCAATAAAGAGAGAACGAAACGTTAGCCAAGGCAAACCCGCGAAAAAATCCCCCAAGGCAAAAAGCGATATCAATTGACACCGGCTCCCAATGGCGCTCTTACCGTAGACATCCTCCTTGTGGCCAGCAAAGTCCATGGTCTTGACACCACGGACCTGCTGAACGGCAGCGGGACGAGCAGCAGCAGTAGCACGAACAAGCTGTCTGGCGGCGATGAAGGAGCGCTGCTGCACACGGGGAGCAGCCAGCTGGCGAGCTGCGCGCAGTGATTTGGAGAAACCTCGCGAGGCCATTGTGATGTGAGGAGCGGATGGAATGGGGTCTGGTGGTGGGTGAAGCAGGAATCAGAAATGGCAAGGCAGCGAGCGATTGTGGGAGTTGGCGGGAAAGAAGGAAAGAAAATTCCAAGCTTGGTGGTTTAAGCTTTTTCGGGACTGGCGACTGGTCGGGAATGCAAGCAAGCAGGGGGCGCCCAAAAGGGTTGATCAATGATGTACTTCAGCAGCACAGCACACACACACACACACACACACACCACAGGCACGGAGAAAGATCAGAAAGAATCTGAGCGAGCACTGCCGATCTCGGTGCCTCGACAATGTTCGTCTGGTCTGGCCGGTGCGAGCTCGGCGACCTGACAGAGGAAGAGGGGCCTTGAAACGACGACGTGCTGTCCGGCCCACTTGTAGGACAGGGAGACTTGCTTCTAGGAGCTCTGTCTGAGCTGAGTATGTAGATGAGGCGAGGTATCAGAGTCAAGCTCAGATGAGGCGAGGGTCGAAGCTGAGATGAGGAGAGGGTGCGGTGGGGCAAATGCTGCAATTTAATTGGCTAATAAAAGTGGACCCCTGTACTTTAAAGTGGGCTCCTACTAGGGTATTTTTATATAAAATAATAGTTAAGGTAAGTAATTATATAAAACCCCCTGTAAAGGGTCTCTTAATTAGCAAAATAAAGTTTAAAAAATTACAGGGGTCTACCTTTATTAGCCAATCAGATTGCGGCATGTGCCCCACCGCACCCTCTCCTCATCTCAGCTTCGACCCTCGCCTCATCTGAGCTTGACTCTGATACCTCGCCTGAGCTGTAGACTCGTCTGAGCTCTGAGCTCTGGCGTGTCAAGTGGCCGACAGCTGCACACAGGAAGTTGGAGGCAGGTGGTCAGCACCACCATCCATCTCATCTCTCTCATCTACGCAAGCCGACAATTCACTTACACAACAGCCTCTCCCACGATACTGCCCTCTTCCCAGCACGTCAAACACCCCAGCACCGCCCACCCCAACCCAGACGTGAGCCAGCCTAGTCAATTGCTCATGGCGTCTCCCCTTCCGAATTAGCCTCCGACATGGGTCCACGCTCCGCTTCCGCAGCAATGACTTGACTTATCCTCCACGTCGACAAAGCTCTCCGGATAAAAACGTTGGCCAAGCACGTCAGTGCACAGATAGCAGTGGGCATGGGTATTCAGACAACGCTTCTATCCAAACGTCAAGTCATCTCCAATTTGACGTCTCTGCCCTGTTCTTCTTGGCTTGTCTTTGTCGCCTCGTGGTGTCGCACAACTTAACTGCCTGCCCGACTACCGCGTATGAGAACTACCTACCTAGGTACCTATAGTGTATGTACATATGTTAGAGAACGACGATGAGGCTTCTGAGACCAAATAAGAGACATCATTTCACGGCCTGCGAATGCAAAAAGACGATACTGTCACGATTTCTTTTTTTTTTCCTTTTATTTTAAAAAAAAAAACGATTAAATTCATGCTCCTGTCGCCCATCTAGCAATATCTGCTGGTTAGGTATCAACGACGAACCAAACCCTACCAGGAACTTGGCTCGTCACATCCTTCTTCTGAGGGGATTTCTTTTTTCCCCTGCAATCTAATGCCGAATGTATTGCTCTCCCTCCAGACGCCACATGACTCCAATCTATGCATGATGCGATACGCTCTTCTCCCATCTTTGATTGAAAATGTCGTGCATGCTCAATACTTTCGCTTGCATGACGCTCCAGCTTCGTCAGAAAGCTCCAGCTCCGTGACAGGCAGCTGTTCTGCTGCTGCAGAACAAGTAGCTTGTTATTTTTTACTTATTTTTCTCCTTTTGCCTGCTGGTGCTTCGCCTTCGCCGGTTTCTCGTGGCCGCCCCCCATCCTATGGCAGCACCTTGGTATACGTCACATCCTCCTTGGCGCTGTTCATAATCCTGCCTCCGCTCATCGCTGTTCGCACATTTCGCTTGAATACCTCTCTGTTATTCTTGAGCTCATCGGCCGCCTCCTTGTTCAGAGGATCTTTGGCATTGGGGTCCAAGAAGATGTGCTGGCAAGACGTAGAGCATTAGCAAAAGGGTTCAAGAAAAAGAGCCTTCATGACGTCCAAACGTGTCCTTCCATAGTTTTACTTGTGTGAAATGACCAAGAAAACTCTCCACCCCCCTGCCTCCCCCCCTCTTTTGCTTTGCTTTGCTTTTCTTTCATTTGATTGGGTCACCGCTTACCTGCAGCCCAATCAGCACAAACTTGAGCGTCACAACCGGCTTCCAGTCTTCCCGCAGAATATTCAAGCACACATTCCCCTCCAAATCGATATTCGGATGATAAATCTTTTGCCGACACCGCACCTTGGGCGGTTCGTGCGGAAAGTTCTGGCTGGCCGAAAAGTCGAATATGAACCGACCGCCGCGGTACATGCCCTCGTCCGGCTCGATAATCAGCGAAAAATTAAGAATGTCGTCCTTGTCCTTGTATTCGGTGTTGAGCGTCTTTTTGAGTGATTCGTCCTGGTCTATTTCGGCCAAGTCTATATCAAGGTCCTCCGTCAGCCATGATGTCTTGTAGTGGTGCAGACATGCGTGTTTCATCCATTTTTCCATTTCCCTCCGTTCTTGTGCTCTTCCTCTACTCTGGTTTTTTTCTTCTTCTTCGTCTTCTCTCCTTTCTCGTTCGGGGGATGGCGAAAGAAAAACATACCCGTCTGGATCCGCAACTGAGCAGCCGTCACCTTCTTCTTCTTGCCCCCCGCAGCCAACGCTTCAGCATCCTCAGCCTGCTTCTGCGCTTTTTTCTATCAAAAGTCGAAAAGCAGTGTCTGTTAGTATTCTATTCAAGACACACTCCCTCTCTCTCCGAAAGAAACGGATGAAGTTTTTTCTTCTTCTTCTTTCTTTTATGCGCCTCTGGTTTCCTTCCGAGGAAAGAGAACGGAGTGAGGCAGGAAAGGAAACGAGAAATTCATCCATACCATAGACCATATTTTCAACATCTTGAAAACCCCTCGGGGGCTTGTACCCAGCCCACACTGCTCCTCAAAGTAGTCACCTAGCTGCAAAGACCAACGACCCGCGTGTCAAGCACCACGAAAATCCGATCCAGCACTCGAGGAGAGCAGCCGCGCGCGGGAGGCGAGGGAGGGCGAGAGGGAATAGCAACCCCAAAGAAGGAGGCGCAAGAAAACGAGCAAGCAAGCGAGGGAAAACAAAGACAAAAAAAAAAGAAATTAAGGAAAAATGGAAAAGTGGTCGACGCGGTGGGTAAGTATGGGCTCGGGGTCGTCGTGAGGAAGAGGTGGTGGTGATGGACTTGGTTACGCGGGGGGGGAAGGTGGGAGAGTGTTGGGCTGATGGGTCGGGAGGTCGGTGATGGTCATCGTGGGTCGTGTGCCGCGTTGTTGCCACAGTCTATTAGTAACCTTGGAATGAACTTGGAGGTAGTTTGGGTACCTGGTACCCAAGCGCTCTAGTGCTTTAGTACGAGGGTACCTGAGTTGGGTGCTGAGCGCCTCAAGTGATAGGTCATACGCAGGCCATACGCAGGCCGTACGCAGGCTATACGTAGGCCCCACAAGATGTATGGTGCCTTTCTAGCAGCTCTGCTTCCACCATAGCAAAATTGTCAGGTGTTACCCGGAGACCTCCTTAGTGTTCCACTAAGGAGACCACAAAACCTTGGGACAACCACATTATCGGCGGGACACCTCGTTCTAGACCCCTATATACAATTTAGCGGGCGCAGCCTAGAAAATCATGTATTTTATATTGCGATTATTATTTTTATTATATATAATTAAAGCTAGTAATAAGCTGAGCATTAGTAGTATGTTCTTTACAATAGAAGGCAAAAAAAAACCGGATTTAGGGCCTTTTTAAAGAGGCTAGGCTATAGGCATTTAGGACTAGGACAATGCGTGCCAGGTTACTATATATAATTTATACAGGCATAGCTAGGAATATCTATTGTAACCATTATTTTTTATTAATTAAGGCTTTATTATGTGTTTTTTACAATAGAGAAAAGACTAGATTTAGGGCCTTTTTAAAGAGGCTAGGCTATAGGTATCTAGGATAAGGATAATGCATGCTAGGTTACTATATATAATTTATACAGGCGTAGCTAGGAATATCTATTATAACCATTATTTATATATTCTTTACAATAGAAGGCAAAAAAAGACTAGATTTAGGGCCTTTTTAAAGAGGCTAGGCCATAAGCATCTAGGATAAGGATAATGCATGCTAGGTTACTATATATAATTTGTATAGGCACAGCTAGGAATGTCTATTATAACTATTATTTTTTATTAATTAAGGCTTTATTATATGTTTTTTATAATAGAGAAAAGACTAGATTTAAAGCCTTTTTAAAGAGGCTAGGCTATAGGTAGCTAAGGATAACCTATACTAGGTCACTATATATAATTTATATAGGCATAGCTAGGAATGTCTATTATAACTATTGTTTTTTATTAATTAAGGCTTTATTATATGTTTTTTATAATAAAGAAAAGACTAGATTTAGAGCCTTTTTAAAGAGGCTAGGCTATAGGCAGCTAAGGATAACCCATGCTGGGTTACTATATATAATTTATATAGGCATAGCTAGGAATATCTATTATAACTATTATTTTTTATTAATTAAGGCTTCTTTATGCGTTCTTTATAATAAAAAAGACTAAATTTAGGGCCTTTTTAAAGAGGCTAGGCTATAGGTAGCTAAGGATAACCTATGCTAGGTTACTATATATAATTTATATAGGCATAGCTAGGAATGTCTATTATAACTATTGTTTTTTTTATTAATTAAGGCTTTATTATATATTCTTAATAATAAAAGTAAAAAAAGGCTAGATTTAGAGCCTTTTTAAAGAGGTAGGGCTACAGGCATTTAGGACTAGGACAATACGTGCTAGGTCACTATATATAATTTATACAGTTATGGCTAGGAATATCTATTATAACTATTGTTTTTTTATTAATTAAGGCTTTATTATATTATACATTAAATTTTAGGCCTTTTTAAAGAGGTTAGAGGGCTTAAGCAATGGTAATAGTAATAGAATCTAGGAATTAATGCCTTTTGTAATTATAAATGCATTAATATATTTAAGGGATATAAATTTTGCTATAGAATACTAAGAAAAAAAAATAGGGCTAGAGTAGTTATCTGTCCCGCTAATAATATGGTTGTCCTAAGGTTTTGTGGTCTCCTTAGTGGAACACTAAGGAGGTCTCCGGGTAATAGGATTTCATATAAAAAAAAGGATAGATAAAAAAAAAAAACTAATTTCACATGCATTGAAATAGTTGATACAGAGCGTTACAGGCGACTGGTTCGCACATATGTAAAAACCCTAATTCGTCTAATTTTAGAGATTCATGACCAAATTTCCATAATCGAATTCCGTAGACCATATTCCATGACCGAATCTTCCACTTCCCACCGCAGTGCAGTGACAGGCGAGCCCCAGTCGCCGAATCCCATGCATAATCACAAATCCGTAACCCAACCCCCAAGAAGGCTTCATCTTCTGGCGAAGCAGCACATGATACCCGTCTTGCCCAAGAACCAGAGGAATCCGAAAAATCGAACCATTGACAAGGCGGCCGTTGCGTACAGTAAGAACTTGAAGAAGTTGGCGGTACGGACAGAGGCGCTTTTCTATACTGTGTGTGAGTCATTTCTCTAGCATGAAAAAAAAAAAAAAAAAAGAAAGAAAGCGAAAACGAAAATCATGTCTCGTGATAGAAACGTGTAGAGAAGGGTGAGGACTTACACCAATACCGAATGTGTTAAAGTTGTCGCTGGTAATAACAACGACAAGAAAAATGTTGGAAAATAGCCAAGACACAACCAGACCGGTTCGGAAAGACTTGTACGAGTCTTCCACGTCCTTCTTCTCCACCTCTTCCTCCGCCTTGAAGGGGGCCAACGCTCGCCGTACAGTATACTCGAATTTACTGTCAATGTCTTCCTGCTCGTACTCAATCTCTTCTACAACTACTTCGTCATTCTTCTTGGTCACGAGGGCAGACGGAAGTGCCTCAGCCTTGTCTGAACCTTTAGTTCCCCAGGAAACATCGTGCCAGTTGTTGAAAGCGTAGACCATGAGAATGTTGATGTAGGTCGACATGAGGAGGAGATAGTATGGGAACGAGTGAAACATGTGCCAGGGATCCAGATAGAGGAAAGAGGCCAGAAAGTACAACCCATAAATGGTTATCAGGGCAATAAGAATCACGCCAGCCGCGTCTGACCCGGAAAAGAAGCTCCTGACAAAATCATGGCCCGAATCAAATGAAATCTGCTCGGCTATGGGTTTGTTGAATGCGCGAGCAACCAGGTATGCGGAGAGAACCAGAATGTAACCCTGAATCAGGCCAAATACCATAAACGAGGCAATGTAGGTGAATTTGGACCCCTTCGGTCGGTTACCCAAGGCGAGGATGAATTGCAAGATGACAAAGGCCAGATAGAGATACTTGAGCAGCGCATTGACGATCGGCGTCGCCGTATCGCCAAAGGGCCAGCCGTGATGCTCCGACGCAGAGCTGCCGCCGACGACAGGGGTGCCAACAAGATCCATAATGACCGTTGTGGTCAGGTAATAAGATGCAAGCGCGAACCAAGAGAATACGACGTTTAGTACATTGTATAGCATCTGGATGTGGAAAAAGAACATGCGCACAACGTTGTGGCCACTCTTATACAGACGACCAAAGTGCATCAGAGCATACAGCGAGGCGGCAAAGGATCCATTGAGCCATCGTCGCCGTTGGCTGATGAATTCGGCGGCACCCTCGGGCACGTCAGTCTCGCCCTTGGCGGCCTTGATATAAGTCAGATGCCACTTTTGACCAGCCTTGGCCACCAATTCGAAACACAGAATGCGATCTTCGGCCAAGAACATGTTCTTCTTGAAAATGTTCATTCCATCGATGCCCTTTTTGCCAAGAGTCTTGGAAAGCGTGTGGTCGCCGTGGAAGTACTGTTCCAACGGACGGCCCATGATGGCTCGGAAGCGATAGGCCGAGAAGGCACCCGGCAACACGGAGACGTAGCCAAAGGAACTTTCAAGCGGCTTGTCGAGAATGTTGGAGATTTTGTACTCAAAATTCTGGACAGCAACGAGTGGGTTCAAGAGCTTCTTGCCCCCCTTGCCCAACATGGCATGAATTTCTCCGCAGGCCCCACCAAGATCCTTGTCATTATAGAAGCCTTCCCAGAGGGCGAGCAGGGATCGCGGACTCGGTTTCGTGCCGGCGTCGAGTAGAATGGTCACTTCGGGGTTTAGGATTCGGCCGAACGCATTGAAGAGCCATCTGTGAGAATTGATCTTCTTGCTATTCTTCTGCTTCAGACAAAAGATGAACTGTACAGGAGCAAAGTCCGAAGACGGGTCCATGGTCGGCTGAATGAGCTGCTGGCTCGGCGTGATGGATAACTGACTGGTGTACTCAAAAATGTGAGCAACAGTCTCCTTGCCATCGACATCCTTCTTGATGACACCATCCTGATAGATACCAATTGTGGCCAGGACGTCGAGCGTATTTTTATCGGCCTTCTCGATGCCGTCGAAGATCAGGCAAACAACAATCTTCTGCCAAGCAGGTCCACCTTTGTTCCAGAAGGTGGACTTTTTCAAATTGACGATGTCGAGGACGTTTTGCATAACACCGTGCAAAGTTCGAGACAGCAGAACCTTGTCTTCGTTGTAGTAGGTAATGGCGATGAGCAACTCGGTGTGTCTGTTATACATACGGGGTCGCAAATCGTAGCCGTTCTTCAGGGTAAAGTCATTGGGGTCACAGGTGGCGGCAGTGTAGCGCATCTTGACAAACTCTTCGTTCCCGCCTTCCACATCGCGATAACGGGGGTCGATGGCATTTTTTACGGCGCTGGGCACGGGGTAGTCGATGCTCAGGACGGATCCCTGAACTAGTTTGACCTTTCTGGTGTTATATCGCTTCAGCCCACCGCTCGGAGAACTGCCACCAGGTTGCTGCTGCCGCCGCAACCAGCTCTCCTCCTCGTCGTAGAGGGCGGAGACGGGTCGATCATAGGGACCTTGTGTGTACGCAGCGAAACCACCAGCAGGAAACCCACCAGAACCAGCTGGAGGTTGTTGTGATGCACCAGGAGCATACGACTCGGTCAGGCTGTATGCAGAGACTGGTCGGTTGGGAGGGGTGCCAGCGCCGAGGCGGTCGTGGTCGTAGCCAACTGGAGATGGCTCATTCAGCAAATACCCGTGAGCGTCCTCGTCATGGTCCTGAACGGTAGTGTGATACTGCGAAAGGCTGTTGTCAGTACGGTCGATGGCACATGGATTTGAGATGATGCCAATATTAGGAGGGCGTCGCTACGCACGCTATTGCCACTGGTAAGGTCTTGCATAGGGTGTGCGCTTGAGTACTCATGGTCTTGGCTGTGGCCATGGCCGTGGCCGTTGAATGCCATGACGCTAAGAAGGAACGAAAGCCGTCGAGTTTGGGGGTGGAAACGTTACTCAGACTGATGGGTAATGATGCAGTGGCCTGGATGACGCTCACGAATCGTTGGACTGTCTGTGGGTGGCAAAAGACGGAAAAAAAGGGAAAGTGAAAGGGAAAGAGAAAAGATGCTCGTCGCACGGATTTGCAGTGGTGGTTTTTTCTCTCTTTGATTTTTTTCGGTTCAGGCTTTGTTCGCGTGGCAAAGCAGTGTTTGCTTGCTGGTTGGTTGCTCTGCTGCGTGCCCAAAATAAGCCAGCAGGTACTCGATACGGTTGGCTGGTTATTAAAAGATATCAAAAGAAAACAAACAGGGAATATGGCCGATGCACGCAGCAGCTTGTGTCACCGAATCGCCAGGTCTGAAAAGAGGGTCCCCCTGAGGAATGAATGCCCTCGACTAGGCAAAGAAAATGACAGGAAAAGGCCGAGGCAATCTATGGCGTATGGCGATGGCTTTGGCAGAAGGAGTCTGATAGGATGGAAAGAAGCAGAGGGACGAGGACATGCAGGAGACGGACGAGTTTTCTCATTAGGAAAGCCCCCAAACCACAAAAGGGGGGAGTCTGGTGACGAAGCAGGAGAAGAAACTACCTTACGCAAGACGAGCGAGCCCTCAAGGGGGCAGCAGATGGAGGCGGACTCAGGGGATCTTCTCAGCAAGGCGCATCATGGATTCGTGCGAGGACGATCAGCGTCGCCAGCTGGTGGTCCGTCGAATGTCAATGGTTGGCACGGCTGCATTGTTTCACAAGTCTCGACTGGCGGCAGCTGGTCGCCACAGCGCTGCCAGTGCCAGTGCCAGTGCCAGTGCCAGCGCCAGTCCTTTTGCCAGCGCAGCCTGTTGTTGCCATTCAACGTTCGATCTTGCCAGTGGCAGGCGCAGTGGCAGACAGCTGCCAGGGATGCCCGCGGCACCAGGGACTGCTGCCTGCCTGCCGCCGCCCCCTTGACGTCCCTTGACGCTAGGCATGGCTGAGTCCTGTGCGTCTGCTGACTGGCTGCTGGCTGGCTGTTGGCTGCCCGCTGGCCCCACCCTGCGGCGCGTCGCATCTTGGCCTGCTTGGCCCGATGCGAGTTTGCTCCAACTGCAGCCACCAGCTTTTCCCCCGTTCCCAGTTCCCCAGCGACATCCACTTTATTTCTTTGGTCCGACTGGTTCGTCTATTTATTGGGCTCTCGGAAGTGGTCTGTTAGCTTGGCTCCTTCCGCCCTTTTTACCTCCGCCGTCATCGCTGATCAGTCATGGTTGAGTTTGCACTCGTGGATGCTTTTCTTTTTTTGTTCCCTTTGCATAATGCCTTTCTTCGCTCGGGAGTCGATGGGCCTCATGTTGGCCGACACATGGCCACGGCACTCATGCATTGCGCAATCACCAACGGGCACGCGCCCACCAGGAGGTGAGAGGTCTTTGGCTACCAACAGCAACGTGGTTAGGCTGCGCAGCCAACGCCAACGCCAACGCCAACATTGTACATGAACAGACATTGAACAGACATGGGCACATGGGCACATGGGATGGAGATGGAGATGGAGATGGAGTAATTATAAGATGGGGGTGGTGCTATGATGATGACATGGCCGGATTCGACTGTTCTGTTTCCCCCAACGACGACAATTCTCGTATCCAGAGGCTGTTGCATGAACGTTGAGAACGCTGACATGCATGTAACCAACCCTCATTACTCCGTGACCACTCACAGCCACCATTGAAGTCTAGCCTTGAGACGTGAATGGGGGGCCCTTGTCGTACCAGATTTGCCTAGGCGCTATTATGTATACGCCCTTTTTTTGTTATTCCATTTTTTTTTTTTTGGTTATTGTGCCGTCTGGTGTCTGGTCTGTGTTCTGGTGGTCTGACCGGGTACACCACCCAACCATTATGCACACACGTGCACACACAACGTGCCCCCTATTCTTCTTCTTCTTTTTTTTTTTTCCCCTTTTTCTTTTTGGGCCATGTAGTCTTTTGGCAACGATCAGTGAATCGAGGGCTGCACCCATATTCATCCACACGTCAACCCGTCCGGAGCCAACAAAAGCTACCGGTCGTCTTTACCACCGTTCTCGCCCACTTGACGGCATCATGTACTGATGACTGACTTCCCGCAGACGAGATTAGGAGGCAAGTGGGTTTCGTTTCGATCTCTGGCCCTGGCAGGATTCACGGGATTGACGTCTACCCGTGCCAGGCGGCCCACACCATGCCGCAAAATATTCCGCGAAATGTTCCGCAGCACCACCCCCTTAGTCAGCCATTTGCCTGTGGGTACTCGCAGAACGGACTGCCCGACTCCCTCTCTCACTCTCAAGTACAAGAACCTGACAGCCAACGACTTGGGAAATGATCAAAGGCTCCAGAAATAGCTCCAATGTCTTTCAGCAACATGCTGAAGCGTGGTTGTTGGCCGTCAAGTTCCAACAGGTGGCTGATGCCGCCGATCTGTGCAAGGCTTGCGGCCATTTTTTATTACTTTTTTTCCCTTTTTATTTCATCCATGTTGGTCTCTCTAGCGACCTAGAAATGGCGAGTCAAGCAGGCAAGGCAGACTATACCCGTGTATATATCGGCGGTCATAGGCATGGTGACAATCAGTATGGTGACAATCAGTTTCTTCGCTGTCATGCTGAGTGGGCGTGCTCTGCCTTTGTGCGGTGGGCATAGCGAGACTGTTGATGAAGCAACCATGGTCGGACTTTTCGTGCTTTTTAAGCCCTGGTCAGTGACGGATCGATACGAAGCCGACTTTTTGGCTTTGAAAAAAACGTTGAGACCCTGTTCAGGTGCCGCGCTCTATTTTTAAGTACCTACCTAGACACTTTCAATTGTACTCGCAAACGGCCGCCTACCCTGTATGAAAACGACCGATTCGACCAGGGGCCGCTTTTTTTGCTTGGGAGTTGCTTGGGAGAGACAGGCGGAGAGACAGGCTAAGAGACAGAATCCTTGGATCCTCGAGAAAGTCGAGTCAAGCATGGTTCAGATCGTGACAAGACCTTATTCAAACCGTGTCTTGTTCCGCTCGTGTCCGGTGCCAAGTCAGCGAGGCATAAAACAGAATGCCCGGCGCGGACGCGGCATTGTTGCATCGGAAGTGAAGATCTCGCAAAAAAAGCTGGGCAAAAAGCTGGCCACCCTAGAGTGGGGCGTCCATCCGTCCGCCCATCCGCCCGTCCTATTCATTGATCAATCTCGGCTCCCACTGTCAGGATTATTTATTTATTCATCCTCCCTGACTCCTCCCCCCCCTCTTCCCCCTTACAGCAAGGGTCATTGCCGATTGTGCAAATGAAAGGAGGCTGGGCAACCGCAACGACCCGCTGGGTGCACGTGATTCGTCCAATCTGGAGCTTTTGTCTTTCGAGTCATCGTTCATCGTGCGCGTGTCTTTCACCAAAGAGGAGGACCAGAGGGGACGGTACATTGGAGAAGATTTCATGCAGTCTGCAGCTGTGAAACAATTTTTTTTTTGCTTCCTTTTGGAGGTCTTTCTTTTTTGTTTTCTTCTCTTCCTATGTTATGTAAGATGTACATACATACACACGCACTGCATGTACGGCGGCGGCCAGTGCGCAGCATTCACAATCGCTCGCGTACATAGAAAACCTGGAACGAGTGATGACTCCTGGGTTATGCTGAAACACAACAACCAAGACAAATAGATACATAATACGTCCCATATGTGTCTGTATGCTCCACCCGCAGCTTCAGAAAAAGCAGAAAAAGACCCAAGTCTTGTCTCTCAACACGCTACATTTCAGTGTCGGTCGAGAGTCAGGACGTGGTTGGTTCTTTGGCGGTATGATGCGCGCTCGTGTGCCGACGAGATGGGGGAAAGAAATATGCATTCCTCCCGGCGCGACATGCTCGCGCGAGAAGCATGAGTTGGGCCCGGCAAGATGGATCGGCAAAGACGGAAGTGTTCAAGTGATGAAGCCGCGTTGGCGTCAGCCCGAAACGTCGTCGCACCGAGCAGCCATGTTCGTGCATTGCGCGCATCTGTGGCTGGTCAAAAATGTACGACGAGGCCATCTCTGTGGCAGCCGGAGGCCATCATGGACCCGAGTTTTGGACACAATGCTCTGGCCAGTGCGGGTTGCGGAAAACGCCGCCAGGTCGCGATATAGGCCCAAGAAAGCCGAAGCCGAGATGAGATGGCTTACATGGTACATGCGCTATGTACCTAGGTAGGTACCTGGGTACTTTATGTATCTACGGTGCACAGCCTGGAGCAGGCGCCGTGCAAAGGATAGACTTGACACTGTTCATGCCGTCCTGCCCCCCCGACGGCCGCAACATCCAGTCGGGATGTGGCTACGTGGACATGGAGCGACGCTTGGCGTTCATGGGCGCTGTTCCTGAAGCGTGCCTTAAGATGTTGCTATAGTTGCGCCACATACAGGGATTTGATGCGCTCCATGCGCACTGTGAAGAGTGCTGAGCGTACTTAAATTGCTCTGCTACTCCGCAAGCGGACTAGTGCCTTGACTGGTCAGGGCGTGCCAGCATTGCAATGACTCCAAACGACGAATCAGAGGCCCGGAACGAAGCTTGTCCAACTCTCTTACTCGCCTGCGCCTGGCCCGGAGCGTGCCTGGCGTGTCGAGAGTTTGGCGACTGACCTAGGTACTTACCTGAGTACCTACCAGCCTTTAGGTACCTGTAGGTAGTGCGGCCCCCAGTGCCTTATGTAACTTAGGGGCCCCCGCCCCTTTCTTCCCGTCTCCGCCACGGTGAGACCTGCGTCGGCCTTCCCCCCTTCGCTCCTCGTCCACCATTTGCATCTCGACTCTACAGCACCCATCATCATTCTTACGGGACCGTTGAGACACAACAACGACCCTTTTTTCCCTCCCAAATCTTCTCTTTCAAGTCGCCATTTCGATCATGTCTTTCGTTTAGAGTGCTTCGATCGATCGTTTTTGTTTCGTGTTTATCATTCGAGAGCTAGTCTCCCAACCTACACTCGTTTTTTATTTTCGCCTTTCAACATCCTGTCATCATTTCCTTCCTGACCAACCGTGATTATTCCTTTCGTCGCCGATCAGCAGCAGATTATCCCGACCACGATTAGCATCACCCACAGTCATCTTATCTCATACTTTCCCCTTCTATTTTTTCATATCTTTGGCCAGCTTGGACGCCTCGACCAACCTAGAGCCGTCTCCTCAAACAAATTGCCGCCGTTCCCGAAGCGCTGGTCGTGACACAAAGGAAGGGGAAAAAGGAAACAAAGAAAAAAGAAAAAAGAAAAGAAAAAGAAAAGAAAAAGAAAAGAAAAATTAGTTCTACATCGTCTTCGACATCAGCCATTCATCGAAAAAAGCCTACTACGTCCTGTTGCCCGAAATGATCGAACAGACCCCTTATATTATCGCCAGGGACTTGGCCCAAGTAGATGATAGTACGTTGGCCTTTTGGATGTGGAGCGCAGTGACCACTGCAATCCTATCTGTCTTCAGTATCAATACAAAGTCGTCTTTTGCTAACTCGAAAAAAAAAAAACAATTGCAGTTCTCAAATCGCTACCCCGACGAGACGATTGCGTCAAATGCGATGACAGCTCAAAATTGACGTGCCCAGCCTGCGGTCCGACCGAAAGTTGTCAATTCACTGTTCCATTGAACTGCAGGCAATGTGCGAAATCATTTTGCACAAAAGAGGAAATAACACCACTTCTACCGCCCAATGACAACAACAGTAGCGGGCCCAATGTAGGGCCGATCGCAGGAGGCGTCGTCGGCGGCATAATCGCCATTGCCCTGATCACATACTTGATCTGGCGATTCGTTATCAAGCCGAAGCGAGCCGAAAACCCTCATCAGTCCGTGTACGAGACGGAATCCAACCTCGCTCGTCATGTGGAGAAGGACGATGCCTCGAGAATGACTAGACGCTCGTCAACTCATACGGTCCACTCCATCGCGTCAACAGTTCTCACACGAGCTTCCAATATTATCCAGATTGCCTATATTCCCGGCGTGACAAATCGCGCTTCTCCCGCATCGCCAGGGCTTCTGGTGCCGCCGGTTCCGCCAATCCCCATGAGGCATGCCGAGAGCAGTCGCGGCAGCGGTCTAACCCCAGGTGACCAGCACTTCTTTGTCCCTGGCAACTTGCGAGACTCGACGATGTCGGGCATGTCGTCGTTTTCTGATCGAACATCGTATGCACCTCGCTCCAGCATTGCCTCGACCATCTATGGCAAGCATGCTCAGGTTCAGACCCCGGCGCAAACTGGCATGCGAGCAAAGCCTACCGTCGTCAGCGTTAAGTCCGTTGGTGCCAGTGCTCCGAGTACGCCGCCGGTACCTTCCATCAACTTTGAGAAACTTGGCGCTCCAAATCGACCTGAGAGCACCGCGAGTATCTTTAGTATCGGTTCAACCTATCTCGACAACGCCAACACTGCTACGCAAGGTCGGGCACAGGTTGTCAAGCTCGGCGGCAGTGGTTTGAAGAAGGTAGACATTGTAGGCAGATCTGATGCCAGCGCGTCGTCGACATCGCTTGCGTCGTCGACATCATCCAAGTCGAGCTCGCACGACAACCCAACTGCTTCCAAAGCCTCATCAACTGATCAGGGACCTTTTTCGGACCCACCGGAGCGCAAGACGGGCGGCACCTGCAGTAGCACACCCACTCTGGTATCTGTGGCTGAGGAAGACGAAGAACGCCGTGGCACAGAAAAGAGCAAACGACCTGGGTCAGGCGACCGAGAGCGAAGCCCATTTGGTGACGAGCATGCCACCAAAGAGTAAATGATGTCTTGATTTCTCTTTCTTTTTTCTAAAGTACATATGTTTTTCTTTCGGGGTTCAGGATGGTGCTATTCCCACCCCTTCTCCTTTTTTCCCCCCTCTTCTTCTTTTTCCCTATGTTTCTGAATCTTTCTTACTTCGAGCGGAATTTTTCTTTGAATGGTCACGGGGGATTGATGATGTACAATGGCGCATGTTGGACTGGGTTGAAACTACAGCTCGAATGTGATTTGAGATGACGGGCTGGCACATCTAGCCAGCAGTATCATCCATGAGCATTTATCTTTATATATACATATATATGTATGTCTTGAATAGAGACGATTGACTGCACCTACCTATGTGTGTTGTCGTGACGCGTGTATCCTAGATGTGTGGGAATATAGCCATGGATGCCGGTGTCTTGGCCGGTATCTGTTTCGCCCGTATATAACATCCTGGTTAGACCTGGCCGTCCATGCCAAAACGACCGCATATTCCTTATCATGGCACAGCGTCAAACAACTCCGTTCAAGGCCCCCGTTGCCGCGACAAGTCACTCATCTCCACGCCCCAAGCTTGCTGACCGAACAGGCCCCCGAACTATACGGCTTGAATCTTGACTGCATATATGTAGATGAGCGCTACAGGTCCCAGACCATGGTGCTCACAAAACACGACACGCAAACAGAGCAGCATCCGGACCACCGCTCGCAACACCCTGAGACGGAAACGCAGACAAGAACGCGAGCTACACGCTTGACAACGTCCTGTACGCCAGCCCATGTGCATTGCAAAATCCGGTCCTGAAGGACTCGAGTCCCGCATTGCACGACATGACACGATCCTGCAATGTATTTGCACTGTATAGAAATAGACAGGGAACGAGCGTCCAGGCAGGGGAGGGAGGGGTTTTGAAGGCAGACGTTTTATCGGATTGGAAATTGACGAAAGATGGATGAGTGGTGACTTTATGTGCCACTTATGGGAGAGGTGGAACATGGTAGCCGTCTGGGGTGCTTGCCGAGGGGGGATATAGCTCTAAGGAGTATTTCCAAGGAGTTTTATTCTCAAGTATTTTATTTTAAACAATGCTATTTCAAGGAATTCCAGTGTGACGAAACTGTATCTTTGACAGGTTTCATTCCCCAAAAATAGGCAAAGGAATATATAAGGAGGGTGTTGTGTGGGTGGAATTTGTTTATTATGCCCTAATGCTATCCTTGTTTTTCTTCTTTTTCTATTTTTCTCATCTATTTATTTCTCTCTCTTTTCCTTCTTCCCTTTCTTCCCCTTATTTTTTTATATACAAGACGCTCCCGTTTTGTGTCAATTCCTACTCAAATCTATTCTAGTCAATGCCCTATCCCCTTTTATGCTCCTCGTTGAGGAGCCTGTATTAGTGGCTGTGAGGCCATTCTCACAGTGACACTTTTTACGTGCATGCCAGTATGTTACGAGAATGCCCTGTGAGGCCTGTCCCATGGGTACTTTTGCATGGGCATGCAAGGAGAGACACTATGGCACTATGATGCTATTTCGATATATTAGAAGAGTGACTATAGTAACATCCCGAGGGGCACTTTTGTATGTGCAGTAAGGAGGGTGACCATGCTATTTCCACGTTAGGAGCCGACGGTGATGCCATGTATAGTGGCTTTCTGAGCCCACATACATATGTATATATGTGCCTCTGTATATTTATATATGTGTATGCATACCTACACAGATGTACAAAAGGCACATTGGCCGGATTCAGCAACCCCTCGCTGGCCGTCATGCCTGGCCGCTCAGGTCCACCAAAAAATGTACATACATATATAAAACAAGAATGAAAAGAAAAGCAAGATGAATGACAATAAGAATGACAATAACGGAAATAACAACACTGAGGAAAAGCCTACCAGTCATCCCGTCGCCTTACTGCCTTGCAACTTCTCAGACACCCCTTCGACCAAATCCTCCATCATACACCCACAAAGTCATTAACACCGTGAAATCACCACAAAGACATGGTTCCACGCCCTGCGACCTAGATCCTCGAATTCGCAGGACCGCCGAGCAGTGAGTTCCTGCGCCGTGCACAGTCCAGTCATTCAGTACATGAAGGATGTATTCTCCACGGTGAAGGCTCATTGCTACTCATCCATCTACGCATGTATATATATATATATATATATATACATGTTTTGACAGCGCATTACATACACGCGCGGCTGCTCTCACCAGAAATCCCAGGGTAGCTCCAATGGCCCCTCCGTCGATGCAAGCAAGCCCCCGCAAACGCAAACCCATACCACCAAATAATGATACACAAGAAAACAGAACATGAATTCTTCGTTTTGAGCCGCTTTAGGCATCCCCGTCTAAGTGTAATGCGCAAAATCCCCCATCGCCCCATTGCCCCTTTTTCTTGGGTGATTAATCAGATGGGAGGAGGCGGGCGCGCCCCCTTCTTCCCCACAGGGGCTAACGGTGCGGTGCGGTGCGGTGCGGTGCGGCTGGGTCATTTCGTGGCTGCGAGGGAATAACTAATAACGAAGGTAATAAAATAAACATGAACATTAAAGATTAAACATTGGAAATAAGAAATTAAACACACGCACAAAAAAAAAAAAAAAACCCCCAAAGT
>SRPT01000624.1:0-18209 GCA_018360205.1 Claviceps digitariae
TACTATAAAATTAGTTTTAAATTATAGAGAATTAATATTATACTATATATAATTAATTTATTAGTATATAGCTTATTAAAAGTAAAATAAAAAAAGTAATAATATATAATTATTATATATTATATTAAAGAAAAAATAAATAAAATACTATAAAATACCTATTAAATACTATACTTTTTATATAGTTTTTCTTTATTTTTTTAGATTTTTATTAATATTTTTTAAAGTTTTATAAATAAATTTTAAAAATAAAATAATAAATTTTAATACTTAAAATATACTTTTTATAAATTTAAAAAATATATAAAAAAGTATTATTTTTTACTTATTATAAAGCCTAATTTTTATATTTTTATTTACTTATTTTAATCTTTAAAAAAGAATTAAAGAGTTTTTTAAATCTTTAAAAATATATATTAAATCTAAAAAAAATAAATTAAAGTAAAGGTAAATTCTATTTTTTAAAGCTAATTATTTAGTATTTAATACATATTTTTCTATATTTTTATTTATTTTATAGGAATTAATATTAATTTTTTACATTTCTTAGAAAAAGAGGTAGGTCTATAGTGGGTCTTATAGGTGGGGTATAAAGTGGGGTGTAAGTGGGTCGCCGCGCGAATAGCAATTTCCTGCCGCGCGGATAGCAAGACTCGAGGATGTACCTAGGTACCTACCTAGGTAGGTAGTAGGTAATGTAGATTAGTACCTACGAGTAGTCTAGCGTCGCTGAAAAGAGTATTGCAAAGCGAGCAGATATTTCGAAATTCGACCTTCACGTTGGTTGAATCAACCAATGGAGTCACGAGAAAAGAATTCTGGCATTGTTTTTTTTGTCTTGTTTACCTTTTCATGCATTACCGCTTTTTGTCACGGTCGCGTTGCATGTTTGCTTACGCCAGATCAGTCTCGGACTGCATACAGCCCAGGCACCCACAATCACCACAGCACGTGAAAACGTGACACCCAGCCTATCAAGATGACCAAGACCAAGAGGGTTGTGAGAGCATGCCGTTGCCAGAAATACGTGGTAATAATGTACAATTGAAGTCAAATGTCTACGCCCGTAGCCTAACCCATTTACATGATCCTCGTCAATGCCGCTGCTGAGTCATCCCTCCTTGTCCCTGCCCCTCTCGCCTCTCCAGTCTAATGCCATGTCCACTCAAAACATCAAACGTCATCTCCGGAAGCCCGCTCCCTCTGTCTCTCAATCGTCAACCATCTCCAAGTAAAAACCCAACCCGCCGCTCCCCCGACCGCCCACCTCATGACTCCATCCGGAAACAACAGAAAATAAAATAGACAAAAAAAATAGAAAAAAAAAATCAATCATGAATCGCCTCTTTGGCTCCAAACCACAAGCCCCCAAACCCACCCTCTCCAGCGCCATCACCAACCTCGACACCCGCATCGCCTCCATCGATACCAAACTCAAAGCCCTCAATGGCGAACTGTCCGCCTACCAAGACAAGCTCTCCAAGCTGCGAGACGGCCCCGGCAAGCAAGCCCTCAAGCAAAAGGCCCTCAAGGTGCTGCAGCGCCGAAAGGCCTACGAGGCCGAAAAGGACAAACTAGAGGGCCAGGTCTGGAACATGGAGCAGGCGTCCAGCATGCAGGATAACCTGAAGAACGTCATGACCCAGGTGGATGCCATGAAGACCACCAACAAGGAACTCAAGCGGCAGTATGGCCGCATCGACGTGGACAAGATTGAGAAGCTGCAGGATGAGATGGCCGACCTGATGGACGTGGGCAATGAGATTCAGGAGAGCTTGGCGCGGAGCTATGATGTGCCGGATGAGGTGGATGAGTCGGAGCTGGATGCCGAGTTGGAGGCCTTGGGACTGGAGCAGGAGATGGAGATGGAGATGGGGGGTGCGGTGCCGGGGTTTTTGCACGATGAGGTGGCGCCCGAGTTTGTTGATGAGCCGCCGCTGATGGAGGACAAGGTTACGGAGGCGGCTGGTTAGATGAGAAGTAGTCTGGCGAGACAATTTTGTCAACAATTTTGTTTAATCATTCTCCCACGTGTTGGTTGTTGTGCACTCACAGCAAAGCACGTCTGAGGATTGTAGATTGTGGACCATGATGTATATTTGTAAATAGAAAAAAGAAGAAGGACAACATGCATGCATATTTCTGCGCCTATACATCGTAAACTATGTTATACCTAGAAAAGAACATTCATGCATATTTTCGCGTTAACATGTCCTAAAACTATAATATACCATAGCAAAGCACATCTAAGAATGGTGGATTTATAGGCTATAATATACATTTTCAAATAAAAAAAAGAGAAAAGAGAGAGAGAAAAGAAAAAAAAAAGGAAAAAGGAAAATAAAATAAATAAAATAACATCATGTATATCTCCACGCCTCTATGTCCTAAACCGCCCCCTCCCCTCTTCCAACCTCATTTATACACATACACAACTCTCTTCCATCAAACCTGAATGCTCTTCACCCGCCTCTCCCACTATCTTGACCGTTTCACTTATGACCCGGCCCGGGTGTTTTTTTGTTTTTGCTTACACGGGGTTGGGTGTAGGCCATTCTGGACATTGAAACGTTCTGCACTGAACATATATGGTCAAGTGTTTGAGATTACCTGCGCTCACTGTATGAACCTCTCCCGAATTTGGTCCGTTTTTCTTGTTCCACCTAGCTGTTTTATTTCTACTTATTAGCCTCTTCTAAATTTTATCTGTTTTTCTTATTCTACCTAGCCGTTTTTATTTCTACTTATTAGCCTCTCCTGAATTTCATCCTTTTTTCTTATTATACCTAGCTGTTTTTATTTCTGCTCATTAGCCTCTCCTAAATATCATCCGTTTTTCTTATTACACCTAGCTGTTTTATTTCTACTCATTAGCTAGCCTCTCCCACGTTTCTGTCCGTTTGTTCCACCTAGCTGCTTTTATTTCCGCTCATTAGCCTCTCCCGAATTTTGTCCGTTTCCTTGATTACCCCGCCCGGCTATTTTTCTTTCTACTTACGTATCCCTTTGATGCCGAGAAGGCTACACCTATCCATAATTTTTTCGCAGCTCATCCAATTAGATTCAAGAGAATATGGATAGGTACGGAGGTGTAGCCTTCTCGGCACTGCGCCAAAATTCAACCTCCCCCTTTCAGCCCATATCTGTACTACATTACATGCACCACCAGATCCTTCCAAGGCCGGCCCAAAAAAAAAAAAAAAAAAAAAAAAAAAAACTCGCGTCGCTTCTGGAACGGGCTGTACGTTCCTCGATTCGCGGGCAAGGCTTGGCGTCAATGTAAATATATGCCCTCCAACTAATGCTCGTCAGTCAAGGATGAAGAGCAAACGTCGAATGGGAGCACTATTGGTGTCTTGTGTGTGTACATACCACTTGGTAGATTCCATGTCTATCCATGTCATCTACATACATGATCCGCCTTTTTCAAGGTGGTCAATTGCCAACCTGCACTTGATGTCTCCCACTCACGTTCACGCACTTCCGGGACTTCGTGCCCTCGTGACCTCGTGACCTCAGACTTGGTGACCCTTTGTCAACTTCTCCTTCTCCAGTACATTTCGCAAAGACTAGTCCACAGTGGCAAAAAATCCAGCCGTCTCTTCGAGTTCCGGGTCTCCGTTGCAAAAGTCCCATCCCACAATCACTGGTGCTTGGCTACAGCACACAATCTTGCGGACGTCAAACTGAAGCTTGAAAACACGAGCGGGAGAATTTTCGGCTGAAGCAATGTGCGGGTGATGGGACGTTAGGGCTGGTGCCGTATGCAGAGTCGGTAGTAGAGCTGGCCGGGCAGACGCTGGCGTCAGAGCTGGAAGAGGAGGAGCTGGAAATGGTGTCCGAGTATTAGTCATGTTCGAATTGGAGGTCCCCTCCTGCCCCAGCGCGGCAGTAGAAGGTCCGGCGTTGATGGGTACGGATGCTCCTTGGGCTGACGATAACGATATGTCCTCGGCAGCCTCGGCAGAAAGGCCAGCAGCCGGAGCAGGAGAAGGAGCTGGAGCTGGAGCTCTCGGCGTTGCAGCCTGGCCGTCCGCTCCGGTGACAGAAGATGCAGCAGCTGTGGTGTCACTTGGAACCGCCAACATCGAACCTGTGATACGTGATCTTGAGACCTGCCCCGTTTGGACAGATACCAACGACGCAATCACGGCCTGCCTAAGCTGTGCACGTTCTACAGGGGACGGCTTCATCTCGATAACAGATTGCAAATAGCCATGATGGCTGAGTATGGCTGGAAAGGACGCCAAGGCTTGTTCGAGAGCCTGTGGCCCCGAATGGACGACCTGGTCAATAAGACGCGTCCATGCATTATTACCACTAGACGCTGGACTGCCACCGTACGGATCGGCAATCATTTGACCGTCAGCGCCTGCAGTCCCGTTGTTTCTGTTGTCTCGCGATTGGGACGATGAGCTTGCATTGGAGTGTCTTCCAGGAGGATGCAGAGGTATATTGGCTTGAGGCTGTCCTGAGAATGCCTGCGGCAACACCACCGGTTGTGGTACTGACAGGGCCATGTGTCTCTGAGCTGCCGCCGCCGCTTCCTCCTGACGTAAGTGGTGGGCCGGCTTCCAGACGCCTTCTTTGTCCCTCCTCCAAATGATGATGCTCTGATCGTAGGAACCAGAGACGATGCGACCATATTTCCGTCCGCCTCCGCCGCCGGGCGGCACCTTGGCGCCGAATGCCTGCACGTCAACTGGTCTGGAGCTCCCGGCGTTCACTCTCCTAGCGCGTCGATTCCTTCTCTCGCCATCATGGGAGACTTCGCCAGCTTCGACAGCCCTCATGTAGTCCGCGTCCACGTTTTTGGCTTCGGCTTCGTCTTCGACCCTGCTGTAAGGCAGATCGCCAAATCCCGCCTGTACAGTTCTGACCAAGTGGGCGTGTCCACGGAGCTGTGCAACCTTGAGGCCGGTTGGTGCGTCGAAAATACACACTTCGTAGTCGCTGCTACCGCTGACAATTCGTCGTCCATCAAACTCTACGCACGCAATGCCTTTGTCATGGGCAGGGATGGTCTGTGTGCAAACCTGGTCAGGCCAGTCCCAGACTTTGATGTGCCGGTCTCCGGATACAGACACAATGGTTCGGTCCATAACCTGTATTGCGTTTACGGCGGCACCGTGTCCTTCGAGGCGCCCGATCATGGTATACGGTTCCTTGAGTGGTAGCTCCTGGGCAAGGTCTGGTTCGTAGCCATAACGCTTGACCGTCTTGGCGGCAGGATTAAACGCCATATCGCTCGTGGTGTACCCAAGCTCTCCAAACCGAAGGGCCCGACGATTGAAGATTTTAATCGTCTTGTCTTTGGACGAAGTGACGAGAACACGTTTGTCAAAGCGCACATTGAGAACAGACTCGCGGTGGGCCTTGGTGATGGTCTGGATTAATTCACCTGTGGAGAATTTCCATATAAAGACATTGGAATCGCTGCTTCCTGACACGATGAGGTCCTCTTCTGGGCTCGCATCAAACTGCAGGCACAAAACGGAACCGCTGTGGCCGACCAAAGGAGGACGCACCAGGCGCCGCGTGCGAATATTCCAAATGCGCATTGTTTGATCCCTACTGCCGCTCACCAGATAATGAGTGTCAAATTGCAATGTATAAACGCATTCTTGATGGCCTTCCTCGGGATAGTGCGGGTGCGGGAGCTGAAATGTTGTATATTTTCCGAGTTCCCAGTTCGATTCTAGTCGGCGTCGCATGTTGTAGAGGTATTTCCAGTTTATGCGGTATCGTGTATTGTTCACATCCCAGGCCCACAGAGTTGATTTCAAACTGAGGTTCGGGTTGTTGTCTGTCGATAGTGTTGGAGGCAAAGAAGGCTCTGGTGTGCCACCAGGTTCCTTGCGCTTGACTCGCACCACGTTGGGTGAGCCGGGACCAAAGCTTCTGTCTACACTCTTGCCTTTGGCCACGGACGAATTCGAAGCAAAGCCGATGTCCGTGGTGGCATCGTTGCCAGAAGGGGGTGCCAGGGCCGCATTGAATGAAAATGATGATCCGGGGCCTCCAAAAATGCTGCTCAAACCCAGAGCCACACCGTCCTGCGGGTCGCTTGGTCTTCTGTCAGCGTCTGCCATTTCCAAATCCTCATCGTCAGCTCTTGTAGCCCGATTTTGATCGGCTTGACCTTCAGCAGTGAGAGGTCTATCCGGGCTCGAATGTTTCCAACCAGTATTGATGTTGGTCTCGGCCGACTCGATTTCGCTGGTGACGGCTTTCCATCCCTCGAGATAATATAATCTTTCCCACAGTTTCCGGTCCAGCGCCAGTTCATACCATGGTCGACAAGTTTGGGCTACGCCAACCAAGGACACAGGATCCAAGTAGCCGAGAATCTTGAGGCAAATCTCGGCTGGTAAATACTGGACAAAATCGATATACAGTCGAGGATTGAGTCGTTGTACTATCTCGGCAATGGCAGACGTGGGCAGGTCGTCAAGAAGAGTTAACGTTAATTCTGATGAAGAAAAAAAAATCCAAGTCAGCGTCGAGATGTCATCAAAATAAACTTGTAGTATGTCCTTTTCTCCTGATGGAAACCCGGTCTCCGTGGTAGTTGCTCTTACCCTTCTTGACAGATAATGGTAAGATGGAAGCATTTCTCGTCAACCACGACGACAGGTCGGCAGGTGATCGCAATGTTGCCAAACTGGCGGCAAGGCTGTGATGTACAGGAGGATTTAATGGATCCTCGGAGTAGCCCTCGTCCGGCTGATGAGCCGGAGAAAAGGTATCCATGGCGGCAAGTTGGTCGTCTTTCGTCATGGCAAAAGTGCGTCGAATCCAATGGAGGAGGCAGCCACAGCCTCACGGTGCGAAGCTTGGCGAGGGAAAAAAAAAGAAAGGGAAGGAAAGGAAAGGAAAGGAAAGGAAAGGACAGGAAGAGAGGAATACGCAGCACATGCAACAAGGCAACGTTTTTGAGTAGCTCGAAACAAGCGGAAAGGATGCTCTTTTGACGATGGTGACGATACTCTCGCACCCGTCCGGGTCGAGTTTCGCGGGCTAGACAAGCTTCAGCCTTGCCGAGTCACCGAGTCACGCACGCACGATGCTCACTCCGAATGCCACGCCGCAGCACCACACAGCACATGAACAAAACTTGCCGGCTATCAACCGAGCATCCAGGCGAGCGGAAAGCGACACACTGGTGGGCCGATGTCCTCAATAGAGGAAGGCTTGGTAGTGGTGGTGTTGCATCGACGGTCAAATGGCGTTGTTGTGCTTGTCGGTATTCAAGGGCCACCAGACGGCTACCAGACCAGACGTGCAACTTGACTTGTTGGAATGATTACAGATTACGGAGAGATGGCCCGGTCAAGACAGGCAAGGGGCCGACGAGACGAGTGGGCAGGAAAGCTGTAGCGGCCAGGCAGAAAGACGGACGGACGGACGGACGGGCAGATGGACGGGTGGACGGGTGGATGGACGGACGGACTGGCTGCTCAATGCTCATCTCGTCTGGTTCTCGTCTGGTCGTCGTCTGGTCGGGTTGCGCGAGCAAAGCACCGTAGCTGAGCTGGATGTGGGGGGAGGAGGGGAGCCCAGTGACGAGTGACGGAAGTGCAGGCGCGGGACGAGAAGACGTGAAGAGGCTCGGAGATGCAGGCAGGCCGCATAAAAAAAAAACAAGAGAAAAAACAAGAGAAAAAAAAAAGAAAAGAAAAGAGAAGAACAAAAAACAAGAGCTTGAACACTCGAATGAGACATGAGAATGGTTTCGCGGCAGACGACTGGCTGGCCACCACGCGGACTGCCGTCTGCGTGGCTTTGTTCACCTCGTTTACCGGCCGTTGACGCTCCAGCTTCAATTCAACTCTTCGTTCCAGTCCAGCACCGAGGCCAGTCAGTGACGCGGTGTGCAGGTGCTGGCACTGCTCACCACTGCCCACATGCATCGTCCACTGCCCACCGCCCGCGGCCCGCCAACCTACTCGGGACTGGAGGACTGTTGGCTGGTCCAGCGACTCCAACCCACTCGGCGCTGGCTCCATGTCCAATCAAAACCTCCCATCGATCGGCCGTCACAACATCCAACAGTCTACATTTCAAGACGCAAGGAATTCGCATCTGCTAGCACGCACCCAATGAGATGCCATCATTTGTTGGCATGAACGTGTACTTTCTGAATCTTTCACAAATACGGCATCATTCAGGGCAGCTGCATGACTGAAGCGCCCATTACACAATCATAGAGGGGTGAAAAGAAGAAGAAGAAAAAACAATGCAAGAAACAAAGAAAAGCATGAGATGATAAAATGACGCAATGACGCAATAGAGACAAAGCATACACGAGTCATTCACAGCATCTCATGCAAGCTCCAAGCGATAAGGCATCGGGGGGCACCAACAAGGTAGACAAGCAAAGCAGCCCAGTGTGTCGCATACCTGTGGTGGTCTTCTTGCTTCTTGTTCCTTGACCAACATGATGTGGTCCATCTTTGACCCAAAGTCGGCGTATCTGCGCGAGGCAATGAAAACCACTGATGGCAGTAGTGCAGCATGTCGAGAACCGAGAACCTACCTCGTCAGTCCGTGTCCATTTGTGCTCTTCTTCCGCATTAGGAAGCGTAAACGATGGCTCCCTCATCGCATCCACATAACCTGGCGCTGTTGGTTTGGCGGCGTGCAATGCGCACTGTCCTGCACTGTGAGTCTCGGGCTTGTCCAGCGAACATCAATGGAATACAGATGGAGGGATAGTCAGCAGATGCCGATGGCCACAAATGGCCAAGTACATGCATATGTATGTGTATGTATGTACATGCAAACCTTGTGGTCTTGGCCCGGAGTAGGACGACGACGGCTCGACAAAGAAAGCATCGACTCTTTCTTTTCCCTTTTGTTCGGTTACCGTTCTCGCTGCCAGAAGCGCAAATGTCCCGTGCTTCTGAACAGGTCTGCTTAGCGCTGCAAAACAAAGCCGAGCTCGTCCGGGTGCGTCCATGTCAACTCGGGTCGTGGTGGTCAGATGGTACTCTCTATCCGGCCCTTTCATAAACAATCTCTTTGTGAACCAGCACCAAGTGTCCTCATCGAGATCGACCCTCTTTTTTGTATCGACTAGAGCCTTCGTCGCGAACATGGCCAGCGAACCGACGAGCCAGTGCGGTAGGTAATAAGCTGGCAGGCCATGGAAATCGGAATTGCCGACGACCGGCGGCGGCGGCAGCGGCAGCAGCAGCGAGCGCGTTACCGGCCACGCCTGTTGGACATGGACATTGTGTCTGGAGCATCCAATGTCATGACTTTGGGGTCTGGCCGGTATTTCTGGGGGCAATTCGGGAGCGTTTGGGCGCAACCCCAGGCCTCGACAGCGGGAGCTTCTAAGCGACAGGCGATTTGGCGCGGCGGTCGGGGCCAGACCATCCGACCAGGGGCCCCCACCTTTGACTTCCAGGCTGGTGGTTGGTCGACGAGTCGTCATTGAACCTTGCGTCGCGTCATCAGCAGACGAGACGAGCACTACTTGCGTGTTTTTTTCTAAGACGCGGACAAGGGCCAATGTCAGCGATACACAGCAGTGACTGGTCCACGTTAACCTAAGCAGTCTCTTGAACGAGAATCAAGCGATGGATGACGTGTTTGGGCGTTGGAGCCCATGTGCGTGTGTCCGCTTGTATGTACAGCATACATAGTACGTAATACAGGAGGTAGGTACCTAGATATGTACCTATGAGTAAGAATGGTTTGCATGCAGTGTGCGCGGGCTGGATGAGGTAAAAAAAAAAAAAAAAAAAAAAAACATGGTCCCGTCCTGGTCCTTTTTGTCTTCAATGAAAAACAAAGCCGAGAAGCAAGAACGCGTTCTCCGCGTCAGGTGAAGAAGGATGCTGACGCCGTCAAGACTCAAAGGGGCCGAAGCAAAAAGAAAACTGGGTCAAAAGGGGGTCAAAAAGGGGTCAAACGGGCGGAGGCTGGCGGGGCTGGTGTGGGTGCAACGCTCGCACTCGCATCAATCATGATTGATGGTTGATGGTGCAGCAGCCCAACAACGTTGAACATTCAACATTGAAGCTTCTTCTCCAATGTTCTTTTGGCGCCGAAACAGGCGCAACGTCCCCAGCCACGGCGGCGGGCTGCATGTGCTGCACATGCATGTCGCCGCGGGCAAGGCAGGCTGGCGGCAGAGTCCAGGGCAGTTCTGGCTGGTCTCTTCAGTGGGAGAGTGACTGGGTGAGGGTGCATTTATCGCTGCCCTTGGCGCATTGGAACCCATACTTGATACTTACTACATGCATACATGTATATGCATGCGGTTTATTGCTTTGTTGGCTTGTTGGTTGTTATTGGTAGTTTGTCAATTGCCAATTTCCATCTTGTTCATGCACGCAGCACAAGTGTCGAGCGTGCCAACGTCCAATGCAGTCCTGACTCCTGAGGGCAAGACAATAGCACCGTGTCGGACACAATAATCAGCCACGCCAGCAAACACTGCTGTCGGCCAGTCGGCCAGCGAGCTTCGTGGGTTGGCTCCCGTTGAACTCTCTCTCCCATGTCCCTGCCCATGTGAGCTCATCCTGACTGCATTGAGCAGTGCGGACATGATTCCATAACGTGTCTGCCTCCCAGAGAACCCAACATGTCGGCCACTTCGCTTCCTATCCGCGGGTCGCTCATAGGCTCTTAGCAGCCGCGCGCTGTTGGTTTATGCGTCAAAGAGGGCCCTTCGGAAGCCCTGTCCACCCTCCTTCCCCTCGCCTCGCCTCGCCTCGTTTTCCCCTCCCTTCCCGCCGAGCTTCCTCCTCTTTCCAATTTGTCGTCAAAATCTTCGTAGGCTGCTTAGGCAAGATTCAGGTGCTGGGCACTGACTTGCCAGCCAAGCTTGTCGGCTGCCCGGCCCTCCCTCGTGCTTGGTCTCGTCTGCCCCGCCAGCTGGACTGGACATTGTGCTGGATTTTCTTCCTTTCTTCCACGGCGTTCTTGCGCGGCCCATTCTGCTGTTTGAATGTCTGTCGGGTTTAGCGGAGCTGCATGATAGGTAGGTTCCTAAGTACATAGTAGTACTTGTCTTCCACGACGCCGTGATCGGTGGAAAGCAGCTGGTGGAAAGAAAGAAGACTAGACTAGACGGCTTTGACGATAAAGCCGGATGTGTCGACTCCATGTCTGGTTCTCCAGAAGACAGCCCCACGGAGAGCTTAGCGGGCCCACGCTCCCCCAGTCGCGCCAGCAGCTGCTCCGTGCGTGCTTGCCTTGGGATGGTGCTTGTTTGTAGGAAGCTTGTACTTGCTTAGGACATGTAGTTAGGTACTGCCCAGACGCTACCATCCGTTCCAGGCCTGTAATGCAGTCTCCATGTCGTGCAAGCTTCTTGCCTTTAAATGCTCTCCGTAGTGCGTACCTTCCTGCCAAGGTAACTATAGGTACTTGACCCAGTAGGTACCGAGTAGGTACTTAAGTGTCCCTGCCATGCCGTCCGCACTCCAAGGTTCCTTCCATTAGACCAGCGACTCACTCGCCAGCCCGCCAGCCCGCCAGCCCTGCAGCCAGCCTGCAGCCAGCTGCTCGCTCGCTCGCTCGCCCCGTTCCCCCCGTGTCGATGCCACCGACCCACGCGTTCCCACTTCTTTTCGGGCTACCGCCACCATCCACCACCCTGGGAGGCGCTATGAGAAGAAAGAGCCAGCCTCGACCGGCCCTCGACCGACGCTTGACACCCTTGACCACCCTCCACCACCCTTGAACCATCCTTGACTGCCATCGCCGTTCTGGCCATTGAGCCAACCCCCGATCCTTCGAGGCTAGCCGTCTCACTGTCCTCTCCTCGAGTCTTGCTCGTGCCGCCTGGACGGGACAACGGTCCTGAGCTGCCCCCAACGCCGCCGCCGCCGCCGCCTGCAGTTCGCTCAGCTCACCGTTCGAATTGACGTCGACGGATGGCCTGCTTTCCGCACGACAGACACCAGACAACAGACAACCAACCCTTTGGCCCAACTGACCTGCCCCATCTGTCTTGTCTGTCCGCCCGCCTGTCCGCCCGTCCGTCTCCCTTTCGCCACAAAGCTGCTTGCCGTGAGGGGCTTCATTCGTGCATTTTTGATTTTCGTTCCGACTGCGTAAGCCTGAAGATACGATACCGAGTCAAGGCAGTGGGCGACGACTTTTCTCCTCAATTCCCATTCCTACCATCGTCGTGCTGCGGCCTGGATGCCCCAGAAGCCACTTGCTCAACTCCGTCATTGTCTCGCAGTTTGCCCCGATCACAAGCGACAGACCAGGCGACCCGACAACTTCTTCTTTCAAGACATTTAGCCCCGAGTCTCTCCCCCAGCATCAACAGAGCCGGCTCACTTGACCATTGTATTCTCGAATGACGCGACTTTGGCTGCTCGTCTGAGACCGTTCCAAGCCAAAAGGGAGGGAGCGCTCTCACAAAAAAAGCTCCCACAAGTCGACGAAACGACAACCTTGTTCTTATCGCCCGCATTCCGCTCGCTATCCGCCCACCATCACGACTTACCCCTCCAACCAACGGGCAACAACGAGAAACAAGGAGAAACAATTGGGGCCCTTCATTGTTCGGTCACTAACGGCGTGTGCCCCCCTCTCCCCTGGCGGGACCTCTTACTTTTCCTTTCATCGCATGGCCTGAACTTGACATGGCCCATGCTCCTCTCCTTCGAAATAATACCGCTCCGGTCTTTGAGTCCAACCAGAGCGGCTTCAAAAACATCTTCCAGCCAAAAACCATGAGCAGCGCGCCTCGCGGCAGTCAGCTGTCGGGCTCGACCGCTTATACCGGCTCATCCACGTCGCTCAGTACGCTCGCCAGCGCAGCAACCGTCGTGCCGGGTCAAAATGGCGGTCCTGTCATGGCCACGACGAATATCATCAACCAGAAAGCCGATGCCTCACGGTCACTCTATCAGATCTGCCTCTCCCTCGGGCAACGACTGAGCCAAGTACCCGATTTCGCCCCATTTCTCGAGCAGCTCGATGCTTCTGATCCGGTTGATCCGTTATGGAACCTTCTTCGGACTGGATATCCCCTGCTCACCATATACAACTCGCTGCAGCCGACGGAACCTCTCAAGGTGGATGATCCCAATGCAACCGAAGCAAAGAAATCCAAAATCGCCATTTTTAAATTTGTGCAGGCATGCATGAAGGAGCTGCAGGTGCCCCCAGCACAGAGCTTCGTCATCACCGACTTGATGGGCAACGATACCAGTGGTTTTGTCAAGGTGACCCAGGTCGTGAACTATGTGCTTGACTTGGCAGAACAGCGTGGCCTACTGCTTCAGCTGCAGCCATATCCCGAGGAGGAGCCTGCGGTCACGACAGGAAGCACGCAAATGAGTTATCGAGATCACATTGTAAAGGAGCTGGTTGATACTGAACGAAAGTATGTACAGGACTTGGAGAATCTGCACGACTTGAAAAAGACGTTGGAACAGAAGAATCTCCCAGGAGACGTTGTGCACCAGATCTTTTTAAACATCAACGCCATTCTCGATTTTCAACGACGCTTTCTCATCCGAGTCGAAACAACAAACTCCATGCCAAAGGCCATACAAAGATGGGGCGCGCCCTTTTGTTTTTACGAAGATGCATTCGACATTTATCAACCCTTCATCGCAAACCAGCGTAAAGCCGCTTATATTGCAAACATGGTGTTTGAAAAGATTCAACAGTCCGGCCACCCCGTCGCCACAGACTTCAACACATTGGATGGATTCTTATTAAAGCCTATGCAGCGACTGGTCAAATATCCTCTCCTTTTGAAAGACTTGGCTAAAAAGTCTGATGACCCAGAAGTCAAGGAAGACCTCTGTACAGGTTGCGATGCCGCGGAGCGAGTTTTGCACAAGGCCAACGAAGCTGTGAACCGTGACCTACTTGATGAGACTCTGGACGAACTTATTACGCGAGTAGATGACTGGAAGGCGCTCAAGGTGGAGTCTTTTGGAAAGCTTCTGTTGCATGGCTCTTATATCGTCATTAATGCAAAGAGCGATCAGGAAAAAGAAGTAGGTCCAAGATCGCTAATCCCCTCCTCCTTCAGACCTCCCCCTCGATCCGCCTCATCGGGGATTTCGTCATACAGGTTCTTCATCATCGACTAACATTTGTCCTACTTAGTACGAAATCTATCTTTTTGAAGGCATTTTACTTTGCTGCAAGGAAGTCTCGGGCAAGAAAGACAAAACACGATCAACGGGCACGAAAATCAAGAACAAGAATGCAAAACTCCAGCTAAAGGGTAGAATTTTCATGACTAATGTGACTGATATCGTGTCCCTTTCAAAACCTGGTAAGATAAATTGTTGTAGTCTTGTTGTTTATCTTTTTCTGGCTCTGAGTAGTCAATTCATACAAGCAAGGCTCTAATAGATTGTACAACAGGCTCCCACAGCGTTCAAATATGGTGGAGAGGCGATCCTGGTGTCGAAAATTTCACGATTAAGTTCCTTAATGAGGAGATGATGAGAAAATGGGCAGTCGGCTTGGAGACACAACGTAAAGAGAATGCTCCTCGGGGTTCTCAGGGTCAAGATTTGATCACCAACGACTTCGCTTGGACACGAGATCATGCAGGTGGACTTGAGAACCCGTACCTGCAACAAGAGGACGACGACGAAGATTATGGGCCCAGCTCGGTTCCCTCTCAATTCTCGATGCCCCGAACGTCGTCTAATGGTAGTCTGCGGCAAAGATCTGCAACAGGAGAAAGCACGCAGTCACTCGCCGGCATCGCCCGAGCACCAGCTCCACGATTTCCTATGCCGTTGCCTTCTGCGTCGCTTAATCTACACACACAAAGCGGCGGTGGAGGAGCTCAATCCCCAGGCTCCCGAGTCGGAGATAGCTACTTTTCACCAGTCCCCGAATCCCCGGCATCTTCAAGGACGAGCACCACCAGTGGCATTTTCCCGGGCCCCGCGTATCAGTTTCCTCTGAAGACGGGAATGCCACAGTCTGTTTGGGACGATCCACGATATGCTCCCGGCGCTATGCCTCGGGCGCCATCTCGGGACGGATCCTCACCGAATCCTTCTGGTATGGCCGGTAATAGAAATCCTCGTGGACCTTCGCTTCCTGTCATGGCCACGCATAGCCAAAGCGCGTCTCAGCAGCAACAGCAGCAGAGAAGTCGATCATACAGCACGCCAGATGCGAACGTAGCCGGCCTTCCTCGACAGCGCCATCCCAGCCAGAATAACGTACCGGCCGTACCAGGCATTCCCCAACATTTGCACCAAGCACACGACAGCAACGTTTCGCGCTCCCAAACCGGATCTCCCCGCAACGATCTACCCATTCGAACCAGCACACAAAGCCCTGGAGCTCAGCGCGAGCGCATGCATCAACATTCTGGCAGTCTGGGAGGCACACTGTCGCAATACCCTGCGCAAGCGATATACTCGCGCGGAAACACTCCAGGACCGCCTGGTGGCAATTCACTTCGGGTTGACTCTGCCGCCGCCAACTCTCGTACTGTATCTCCTTCCATGGGAACCGGCAACAGCGTCCTCACAACGAGCAATTCTCTGGCGAGTCCGGATCTGCCAATGCCGACTCAGCTCAAAGTCCGAGTGAATTGCGACAGCGGAAATTATGTTACACTGGTGGTGGCGTTCAACATTACGTACCAGTCCCTCATTGACCGAATCGATGCTAAGCTTGCGCGGTTTATGACAAGCAGCATTGCCAAGGGCACGCTGAAACTGCGATATCGTGACGAGGACGGAGATTTTGTCACCATCCAGAGCGATGACGACATTCAAATTGCCTTTATGGAATGGCTCGAGGGAGTCCGAAACATGTACTCTGGTGGTGTAGGGGAGATAGAACTCTTTTGTGTCGGCGACGGCCACTAAATTACGTGCATACCATCATCACCATCACCAACAACACCACCACACCACCATCCACCTGCTTACGCAAACTTTTTTTTTTTTCCTTTTGGACGACGATTGAACTTGTTTGGAACGTTTAATCAGCGCCATCTTGCATGCCCGCTGTACCATCTGCGACTGACAATACCCTACTTTATGCTCTCGGTTTTCTTCCCTTTGTTTTTTTTTCTTTCTGCCTTGTTCTTTTTCTTTTTTCTTTTTTTGCCCTGTCGGAACGATCATGACAAGATGACTCCTCTTCGTTGGGGTTCCTCATTTTGGCTTTCTACAGCAACCACCACCACATAGACACGATATTGTAGCGACCTGCATTTCTTCAAGGGTCTCATACTGGCTGGGAGTTGACTTGTCAAATTTGACGCCGACTTGTACTCTTGATAGAAGCACTCGCATCGCATTATATGTTTTTTTTTTCTTTTTCGTGTTGTCTTTCACGAGTGAGTGAGAGAAAAAGCAATCAAACCAGGACCTCTCCTTGTTGCTTTACTGGGATGGATTAAAACAACGTGTCGTGACCGGTGACAGTGTCGATACCTAGACGAGGGGTGTGCTCCGACTCAAGAGGCTCACTCGCGCCGAAGCAAAGCAAGTCAAGTCTGGCAACATCTAGTTTCTCATATGAGCAACTGTTCTCTCTCTTTTTTTTTTTTTTTGGTTTTGTCTTTTTTTTCCTTTTCTTTCCTTTTCTATCTCCCCTTTTCCTCTTCTTCTCAGTTCTTATCTTTTGTAACGAACATCATATGGTGGCGCTCTTGGAAGGTTCGCCAAGCCCGGGACATGGACGCTGGCATTTTCTACATTTTACTTACTTTGTACCCCGTTTGCGTGGGAAGTATAAAGCTGGACACTCTTTTCTCAGCACTGCCATTTTCCCCCCCGTTGAACCATTTCATATGTCAGAGATCCTTGTGAAGACGGACTTTGGATTTTCTTGTATTGGCTGCAAAGCTGAATAGACGGCGAGGAGGACGCAAGAGCGGATCCTCTGGAGGGTTCCGGCGAGGCCGACAGGATTAGTTGAGCGAATGATGAAGACTTTTGATCTGGAAGCTGATAGGACCGGACGTGCATTTGCGTTTGATCTTGTTGCGGCGAGTTTGTGCGTGTATCACTGCCGGCATCTTCTGATTTGTGTATATAAAAAGTGATGGCATTTGTACATTTGACGTTGGTTTCTGTGCTGCAAAACGAGGAAAATGTGCAAATCCATCAACCATTGTGCTCCATTGTATCATACAATAGACATGAGCCGATACAACAGAGCTAAAGTGGCCCCAGTCCCCAACGTGATGCATTATTGGAACAGAGAAAAAAGACGAAGAGATAGAAGACAGGATAAAGAAGAAGAGTAAACATGGGATAAAAAAGGATAAAAAAGGAAAAAAAGACTATATTTAAAAAAGATATCAACACAAAAAAAAACACAAAACTTGTTGAAAAAAGAAAACGCCATCTCTCAACGCCTAACAATGTATGTATACATCTTCCCCCCTTCCTTTTCCTCCATAACCCCCTTTTAGAACTCAGACGGGTCAAAAACCCCCATGATGTACATGTTTACACCCCCGTCATGCCGTGCCGTGCCGTGCCCCTTCCTCTTAATGGGATGCATACCCCGTGTTGTTGCCGCGCCATAAAAAAAAAAAAAAAAAAAAAAAGGTATCGAGTATAGTACATTTGCCATGCGCGGCCTGTTCGTTCCCCCCGGGGCCGAGCTAACATGGTGGTGGCGCCTATTTGTACTTTCGCGGACTCAGCACATGCTTCTGCATGCGCGTCAGATGGTAATTAATGGTGTTGGCGGCGGCGGGCGGCGGGGCGGGCTCGTCCATGCAGCGGCGTAGTTGGGTTTCGATGGCGGCGCAGCCGGCTGAGTTGTAGCCGGCTGAGGCCCAGCATGCTGGTGAGGGGTGTTAGCTGGTGATGCCGGTGTGTGTGTTATAGAATATGTCAATGCAAATAGGTAGAACATGATATACGTAGGTGCATGAACCCATATAAGGTCATAGATGTGTGAGGGGGGAAAGCAAGATATATACACGTCTATAAGAATCGCTGGTAGAGAAAGACGTGCGGAACAGGAGGAACGGCAAGGAAAAGATGGTTCGCGGTTCGCGACGGCTTCGTCGTCGTCTTGCTTGAACAAAGTTGGAGAGACAGCTTACCGAGCACGCTGGACATGATGGCTATGCATGGGTTTTCGGGCTGTCGCTTTGGATTGTGCACGCGGAGGGTCTTGAGCGGCGGGAGGCGGATGGGCTTGTGGCCGCCGGGCATGGTGGGCGTTGCGGAGGAGGGAGCTGGGCCGTTTTTTTTTTTTTCGGGAGGCTT
>SRPT01000625.1:0-18205 GCA_018360205.1 Claviceps digitariae
TATATATATATATATATATGTATGTAAAAGCAAAGCAACAAAAGAACCGCGAGGTACTGTCAAACGTCAATATCGAAATCATCATCTAACACCAGCATAGCTTGGAGGTCTTTTGGAGTCAAACTCCCTCTCAAACAGCTTCCTATACTCTTGATATTCCAAGAATGGCTCGATCACTCAGCATTCGGAGACGAGGCATGGTCAAGGCAAGCCCTTCACCACCAGCTGGCCGTCGGTCCGACGAGCTAAGCCTACTTGCCATTCCGTACTCGTCAACAAAGACGTCGGAACCGCCAATTCAGATGGCGCCAGTGGTCAAGAGCCCCATGAGCCCATCGACGCTGTGCTCGAACCCCCCCTCTCCTACCAAGCCGATATCAACCACCTCGTCCATCTATCCCGACTCAACACACTCGACCGTCGTGCCAGACTCACCCCACTCCAGCATTCTCTCCCCATTCCCAGCCCGTGATGATCTGAACGACCCGTCTGTGATGCCCGGCGGCGGCGAAAAACCCAGCTCGGGCTATGCCGTCACACAGGTGTGGGAGGACATCTACGACGCCTCAACAACGACCTACGTGGCTGAGCCGGAAAACGAACTCCCCGCCTATCTCGGTCCGCACATCATCGAAACCGAGCGCGACGAGGACCAACCAGCCGAACTATTCGCCGTGCCATCCACGCCGCCTTCTTTTTCTGCCCGCCCATCCGCCCAGCAGTCCGCGGCAGGGGCGCGCACCCACAACACCCACCCAGCGACGTGGTCGTCCCCCGAACACAGCAGATGCCCCGAGTCGCAGTCCATGCTACGCACCCTGAAGAAGAAGAGCCGCTTCTGGGGCACATTACGGCTCGGAAGGCGAACCAGCATCGCGCCTCCGGAGAACGAGCCGCTGGAGCCGCCGTACGAACACACGCGGAACGTCCGACTGGGCTCAAACACCGACACCGTCACAACGGAGGAGTCTGTCGTGACGCCCCTCGACGAGGTGTGTCCGTGGGAGACAAGTCACGGGCCTCCAGGCGGAGGTGAATTCGTAAAAGAAAAGAGCCAGCTTGGCGATGGCAGAGACATCTTGGATGATGCAGTGGATGGCGATGGCGTGCCCGAGGAGCTGTGCCACACCCTTGCCGTGGACATACCACGTGACTCTCACTTTGGGGATGAATTCTGGGCGAAATTCCCGCGTTGTTTTATTTGATACCACAGTCTTTTTTGCTTTCTTTATTTTCTTCTCCGTTCTTTTTTTTTTAAAAAAAGCTTTCTTATTTTCATCTTTGTCCTTCCTTTGGTCTTTTCTTTTTTCCTTTGTTAGATTTTATCTTCTTTTGGTATTATCCCCTAGAGTATGGGTCGTGAATAAAATCTACCTAAATGTCAAGCGTAAACATGCAGTCTCCTGGGCTCTCCAAAAAATGCCGCGCTGTCGTCGTCCGTGGTTCAAGTTGTTCTCTGAGACGTACCGAGGCGGGCAGAGACGAGACGAGCCGGCGATAATGCAGGTAGCGTCCATTCAAAGACGGCGCGTAAAGACCCATGCTTCCGGACCCACGATGCCTATGGGGCGTCAACGACCCACTTTTCCAGTCCGGCATCGTCACTTTTCTCCATGATTTTTTTTTTGTAAAAGGCCTCACAGGAAGACCACAACCAGGGGCTTCACTCAGCCCGTCTGCCCGAAAATAAACAAGAAAGAGGACGAAAAGATTCCCTCAACCAACGACATCAGAGAATGAGTCCAAGGACACCAGTGGTTGGTCTTCTCGGTGGTGGCCAGCTGGGCCGCATGCTCTGCGAGGCGGCCGCGCCGCTCAATGCGCACATCGCCGTGCTGGACGCTGAGAAGTGCCCAGCCAAGCAGATCAACAGCAGCGAATACCACGTCACGGGCTCGTTCAAGGACGCGGCCAAGATCAGGGAACTGGCGTCCAGCTGTGACGTCCTGACGGTGGAAATCGAGCACATAGACACCGAGGTGCTGGAGGAGATTGACACCCATGGCGTGCAGGTTCGCAACACAGACGGCACCACCTCGTTGAAGAAGGTCGCCGTCCATCCCTCGTGGAGGACTCTCCGCCTGGTGCAGAACAAGTACGAGCAAAAGGAGTACCTGAGGAGGAGGGGTGTTCCCGTGGCGGAGCAAATGGCCATTGAGGCGGGCGACGCCATGGTTGCTTCCATGAATGAGGCTTCCAGCAAGTTTGGCTTTCCGTGGATGCTCAAAGCCCGCAAGGATTCGTACGACGGCCGCGGCAACTTCAAGATCTCGAGCCAGGCGGATTTGGAGCAGGCGCACAGAGAGTTTGGCAGCTTGTCGTGCTATGCTGAGAAATGGGTTCCCTTTGAGCTGGAGCTTGCGGCCATGGTTGTGCGGACCGAAGACGACGCCGGAAAGCTGAAGCGAGTGATTCCCTTCCCGGTCGTGGAGACGGTGCACGAGGACAACATCTGTTCCAAGGTGTTTATGCCGCCTCGCAATGTCTCTGAGGAGTTGTGCGAGAAGGCGCAGAGAGTGGCTACCTCCGTGGTGGAACAACTTTGGGGAAGAGGTGTCTTTGCCGTTGAGATGTTCTTGACAAGGGATGGAGATATCATATTCAACGAGTGTGCGCCACGACCGCATAACAGTGGACATGCATCCATCGAGTCTATCCCCTACATGTATGTTGAAACTGGGCGTCACTTTACGAGTTTAAATGCGTGTTTGCCTTTTCTTTTTCTTTTTCTCCCCCCTTTATCTGCTTCCCGGAACCGCTAACCTGCACTTCAAGGTCCCAATTCAAAGCACAACTCGCTGCTGTCCTGGATGAGCCACTGCCAGAGGTCTTAGAACCCCATGTCTCATCCAGTATCATGATCAACATCTTAGGTGGTGCCAAGCCGGACTCTCACCTTGCTCTGATAGAAAGGGCCAAGTCCATGTTCGGCAAAAAGGCGGCTGCCTATGTTCATCTTTATGGCAAGGAATCCAAGCCCAGTCGCAAGATTGGACACATCACCGTCACGGGATTCGGATCCATTGCCGAGCTGGAAACCTTTGCTCAGCCATTGCTGCAAATGACGGACAGTATCCGACAAGAGCGTCTCCAGGCCTCAAGTACGTCACTGCGCCCACAAGCTGCTCCCGCTGCAGCTGCGACCAAGGCGAAACGACCGCTAGGCAAGCCGTTAGTGCTGGTCACAATGGGCTCGGACTCTGACCTGCCCGTTCTCAAGGCTGGCATCGACATCCTCAACCAGTTCGGTGTGCCGTGGGAAGTGGACATTACTTCTGCGCACAGAACGCCTGACAAGATGGCGCAAAGAGCACGGGAAGCCGCAGATCGTGGCCTCAAAGTCATCATTGCCGCTGCTGGAGGCGCTGCTCACCTGCCCGGCATGTTGGCAGCGTACACTCCATTGCCCGTGATTGGCGTGCCTGTCAAGGCAACACACTTGGACGGCTATGACTCGTTACTGAGCATTGTTCAAATGCCTGTATGTAAAGCATTCTATTCTCTTTCCCTACTCCCTCCTCAACAATTTCGACGGTACCTGACCATCTTCATCTAGCGAGGTGTGCCCACTGCCACGGTGGCGATCAATAACTCGACCAACGCCGCCTTGCTGGCGATTCGATTTCTTGGCGCCTTCATGCCCGAGCTGCTGCAGAAGATGAAGGACTACCAGCTGGAAATGGAGCAGCAGGTCAAGGACAAGGCGGAAATTCTGCGAGACATTGACGTAGAGGCGTACTTGGAAAAGATGGGCAAGAAGTAAACACCTGCTGTGTCGTGCCTGTAGGCGGGGCAGAAGATACATATAAAAAAAAAAAGAAAGGAAAAAAAAAAGTCATGACAAGATTTTCGCGAGCGATCCTTGGGCCAACCGTGTCGCGATTATGTACATATGTATGTATATGCTAAATAGGTAGGATTTGTCTGCGCGATGCTGAATGTCGAGATGTCAAAATGCTGGGAAGCTGGGATGCTACAGTGGGTCGTACATGTAGGTAATTCCAAAACGTTTTGCAATTGATATGGCGAAATGTTCGAAATTAACTGTACTCACTATTACAGGATGCTGAGATGTTGGGAGGGATGCAGGGATGGATGCTGGAATGCTAGGATGCTGACGTCGGGGCATCGACTGATTGATGATGGCATTGTAACTTTTGTGCCAGCTGTCAAAAGTGCTTCCGCTCTCGCAAGAGCTGCGCAATCCCGTTTAGGAAGCTGATGTCAACTGGCCTGCTGTGTAGGAAATTACCGGTGATGAAGAGGAAGGAGCTGCCCCGGGGCCGGAACGCGCAGAAACAAGGTTGCTGTCAAGTGGCCTGGTCCATGACTCCATCCAATGTCCAACGTTGCAGCCCCCAACCCGATCATGCATTTGATGCCACACCATGTTCATTTGCGTCTCTCGGCACTTGCAAATCGCCCAGCATGCAAGCTCGTCTATCTAAGCCCGCCGCCAGACTCGCCGGCAATGTCGAGCCGAGTGACCAGACATTCTTTCGTCTTGGCGTTCTTTTACCGACCCTATAATCTCTTTCGCCGGCTTTGTTGCCGTCAACATGTCGCGTGTGTCGGTTCCTGCGCAATCTCATGAACACGTCCACCTCTGTTTCTCCGCTGTCTTTCAAAATCTCCGCCACGCCCGATGCCTGGGTCATCTTGTCTTGCCACACGGTATCTACCCTCATTTTGGCTTATAAAATTACGGGTGCCTGTTTATTGGGGGCAGGGGGATATGAGATTAAAAATGTCTACTCTTTGGACAGCTATAGCAGACGGAGCGCTCGTATTCTGGGCTTTCCGCTTGTACCAACACCACTTCAATGAGGGACTTGAATACCCTTTGGTCGTGCTGGTTGAGAGGCTGCAGGCATCGTCAATCAGGCTTCGTTGTGAGGTTTGTTGCGCGAGTTTCGGGATACATGACTGGATTTCGTACTCTGCTTCACCAAAATGCTAAAACGCTCATTCATCAAGCAAGACAAGCAGTGGATATTCAACTGATAAACAACTGGCAGTCAGCGGCTACTGGAAGGCTCTGATGTTGAATGCACCAGGGCCATACATAATGTACAAGTTGGAATACAACACCACATTAGCCTTGATCATGCTGAGTATCGCTGCCTGTGCATTGACATGTGCATAGAAAAGAAAAGACCAGGATATGATGATCGAGTATAGGGTTTCTAGGACCAACTTGCTATTCTTTTTTTTTTTTTTTTGCTTTTTCTTTTGCTTTTGCTTTTTTCTTTTTCTTCTTTCTCTTCCGTTTCTTTAGCTTACAGGATGCACGAGCTCCCAACATGCATGAAACAAGTCCGTGGCACCGTTATCACGGACTCGGGCTCGGGTGAGTGTCTCGAAAACACTTGCTTGACCATGAATCGCGATTATGCAACGGATCACAAGACGCACGCTTGCCTTGTTTGTTCCAGAAGAAGGACAGAAGAACATGATGAGCACACAACCATGTTTGGGATGGATGGAGGATAACAATGCATTGTAATAATTATCCCAATGCACTCTTCTCCTGAACTGGCCGACAAGATGCTATCGAGTCGAAGCAGCTAGGTCAGACCTTGGACCGCATAAAAACTCTTATTCAGCCTCAAATGGCCGAAACGCCTAGGATCAGGCTAATTTCGCGCCGTTGTCTTCGATCGCTGCAATTTCTTTGAGTGCCCAAAGGCGCCAACGAGACCACGGGGCCCACATCCCGATCGTACATATAAGATACTTTGTCTCTCTGAGTAGCTGACGCGTGTAAGAGCGTAGCTTATATGTAGTGTGAGAGGTTGCCGAGACTTATAGTAACATACATATGCATATGCATATGCATATGCATATGTCATAGCTTTTTTCATACATTTATGAATTTTATACTTAGCCTTCCTATAATGAGCCCATTCGTACTTCCGCGACCCAGTTGGCTAAAGGGCTTCCTTGAAACCAGCAATCTCGTCTCCAAGTCCGTGGCATATTCGAAGTTATTAGGCCCATGTTTGAGAACAAGCCCCCCCCCTTCTTATTAGCAAAGGGTGTCTGGGGACTGTTCTTGGGGGATAGTGCCAGTCTATTCAAGAACCATGCTCACGTATTTAGCCTTGCTTTTTGCTTCTGCACAAGACTCGCGCAAGCGGCATGGACAAGCCGTCCCAACGCAATATGGCGTTACTAGTCACGTTGTTGCCGAGTGGGACTCATTGTTGTTCGTCAATGCGCCGGGAGCCAAATCCTCGCCTGGATATGGAGGAGAAATGATCCTTGTGGGGGATACCTGCCCGGGAACACGCATTATTGATCAAGATATAAGATAATACAATGCCCAGTGCGACCTTCAGAAGATCTTATTCCCTTTCAGTCCCCTCCAAAGCCAAGGTTTCTCATCACATACACTCTTTTTTTTTTCTCTTTTTTTTCCTTCTATACGGTTATCCGTATCATCTTCTTCTAGTCACTCCTTTGGAAAACAAACAAAAATTAGAAAGCAATCATGCGTTTTACCTCAATTGCAACGCTCCTCGCTGGGGCCGTGAGCTGTGTCTCCGCCGCGCCAGCCAAGGCCGAAGATAACGTCCTTCAACGACGATTTGATGACTCGGGCGTCAAGGATGGGTATTACTACTCTTCTTGGTCCAGCTATTCTGGAGCCAAATACTCCCACGGTGACAAGGGCGCATTCGATCTGGTCTGGGAGGATGGCGGTGATGTCATTGCAGGCAAAGGATACAAGCCCCCTCCCGAATCGCTGTGAGTACTTCTTCTTTTTTTTTTTTCATTGTCGTTCCATGCACAAGGAACCTCTGCATGAAACCTGTCGTCCCTACGTTTTCTTTTGTTGTTCCTCGTGCTTACCATGCCTTCTTGCACCATCCAGAACAATCTCCTACAACGGCACCTGGGACATCGAAGGAAACAGCTATCTCGCCATCTACGGCTGGAGCGTGGATCCCCTCATTGAATTCTACATTGTCGAAAACTATGGAATTTACATGCCTGGAGCTGCAGGCAAGCAAGTCGGCACCCTCAAGGCCGACGGCTCCGTATACGACATCTACGTCACCAAGCGCGTCAACGCCCCCTCCTACATCGGTGGAAACAGGAACTTCAACCAGTACTGGTCAGTTCGTCGTGACAAGCGCGTCGGCGGCACCGTGCATGCGGCCGAGCACATCAAGGCCTGGAAGTCCTTGAAGCTGCCTTTCGGCGACCCTCAGTTCTTGATCGTTGCAGTAGAGGGATTCTACAGCAAGGGCGAGGCTTCCATCGTTGTAGAATAGACAATGGGCTTCAACAAATCATGCACGGGTCCAGTAAGGCTGGTTCTCTTCTGCGGGCTCTTTGAAATATGACAACTTTTGTTGCCTTTGCTTTCTTTATTATTTTCCCCCCCTCGTTCTTTTCTGCTTCCTTGAATATATATACATGTCAAGTTTGGTGAAGCTTAGCCTTGGAGCGCCGAGTACATCGTATGTATATATCAACACAAACATACCTACCTTAGCTAGGTGCATAGCAAGTTTCAAAACCCTCCCAGCAGTAGACCTGCGTGGCTCGGCTACTTTCCCTAATCACATCACGGAAAGTTATTTTCATATGGCTTTGGTCTTGCACCCGTACTGTTCATCCTTGCCGCTGTGCGTGAGATATATCCCATAACCTGCCGATCTATTTCGCTGATGCAAAAGATGTTGTTTTCCCCGTCCTTGATCCAAGCTTGCGAAAGATCTAGCTAGTATAGAATTCGTCTAAAAGCTGCCGAACCTGCGGTACATCTTGTGCAGCGTGTCCCAGCTATGTGAACGGCTAGACCACGCTGTAAAACCTGTCACGTCATCCTTTGAGGCACAATTAGCCATACAGTAGCATGTCACGTCTTTGTGACCACTTGGACGTCCCACTACTGGTTTCTTTTTCTACCGAACTTAATAATATAGTAATTAATCTAGGGATAAAAGAATCTTTTTCGGGTAGCATTTTGATATACTAGCATTTATAGGAAAAAGCTACAAGTTCTTATGCCTATTCCTTTTATGTGAACACACTCACTACGATTACGGTTTCGCAACATCTCCGAGTCGTCAGAAGGACGTCTGGTGCGACCCCCATTGTACGTAGTCGAAACAGGTATTTCCGAGCATTTCGCCATATAATACAATTTTGGTGCAAAAAGTTTCGGAATCACCTACGATCCACTGTACATACACATGCACGGTGAGTCCGCCGTCCGAGTGCGGGTTTTCTGCCGCGATTTCGGCCGTTTCAGCCCTGTGAACGGACCGAGTACGACCACGGACATGTCCGAAAAGGCCAGCACGGTGGTGGCATATGGTCCGACTTGGAAAAACAATATGTTTTCCGTGCTGTGCTTCCGCGTCTAGTCTCGTCGCCTTGCCACTGGGCTTTCCTGGAAGCCACTGAGCGAAAAAGAAACGAGATGGGAAGTGAGCAAAGCTTCTCGGGATGAGCCGCATCGTCGAGAATTAGCATCAGCTTTCCCGCTGGTCACATCAACAGCGAAGTGAAGTAAATGATTTGCCCGGCAATGCGCACAGTATCTGGGAGTTAAGTGCCAGCGGCATCAATTACATCTCGAGCTGCGAGCCTTGGCTCTGGGTCGTAATTCATCACCAGCAGAAGGCTGAAGGGATCTTTTTTTTTTTTGCCTCGGCTCGGGAGGCCTGATGATGGAAGGTGATGATTCCCGCACAGAGTAGGAAGCCAGAATCAGGAATGATGCAGCATTCTGGCATTGCCTACCGGAATGATGGCCCAGTCTTTCGGTTATTGCGACTCGGGACGTCAAAAAAGCCACATGCAGGCCAGTGCCGAAGTCAAGCACTCGACAGTGCATACACAGTGCACATGCATGTGCTAGCAGCCCGGGACGCTACTTCCGCTTCGGGTTGTCCCTTGACTAGACGGCAACCGAGGGCACGACACTGATTGGTCGACTGCACCGACGGCACTGTGCACCATCACCACCTGCAGTTGACCCCTGTTTTCGCACATCCGCCCGCGTCCAGACCGTAAATCGCGAGAGACCGACAACTCGTTGCGAATCGTTTTGCTCATCACTGGCCCATGTGTGTTGCATTTCGCCGTTCAGAATATTGACGCACTGGCTCAGAGCATTTTTCTGCTTTGAAAACCTCAATAGCCTCCCTCATGCGTCAAGCGCGCATCGCACGTACTCTTTGGGCTCCTCCCTCGCGGGATTCACGTCCGGTTGGGTTTCCACCATGTCAACCTTTAACGGCCTTGTGCCTGAGTTCCCAGATATCAGAAGTAATTCAACACAGAACCACACCTCACAACTGGCCATGAGCCTTTCCACTTCCAAAGCTAACTCGTTTCAAGTCGACTTTTTTCGACAACACCCAAATCGCACACCACCCTTGGTTTGCTTTTTGAGCCATGTGCACAGCGATCACCTCGCTGGGCTAGAAAATTTACGTTCTCCCTTGTTGGTAATGACTGTGTTATGAATGCATTCTGTAGAGAATTCTGACGTGTCTAGCGTGTACTGCTCCACGGCAACGAGAGAGATTCTGCTGCGTCTGGAAAAGTACACATGCCGGATTGATTACGTCCGAGGGGTTCTAGAGGCCAGACAGCTGACTTATAGACACCTTCGAAAAGTAATGGTACGTCAGTTCAAGTACTTGGGACTATACAATTCCCATACTATGTCATTTGCTTAACTGGAAACCGGAATAGAAAGCTCTTCCTCTGGAAACTCCAACAACGATGGAGTTACGACCTGGGTACAAGATTCAGGTCACGCTCTTTGATGCAAACCATTGTCCCGGTTCCACTATGTTTCGTATGTCGCAATTTTTTTTTTTTTTTGTTTTCTCCTCTTTATTTCTGTTCTCTCTCAAAACATTCTCTGATGCGTAAGAAAAAAAATAGTCATTGAGGGGCAAGGGAAGGCCATTCTCTATACTGGGGATGTTCGTGCTGAGCCATGGTTCGTCAATTCCATCGCACGCAGTCCAACTCTTGTTGAGTACACGCATGGTCTCAAGAAACTGGATAAGCTATATCTCGACACGTCATTCATTGAAGATGTTCCGTTTCAAACAAAGTCAGAGGGCATCGTTGACCTTCTCAAAAAAGTCAAAATGTACCCACCTGACACAATATTCCATCTACAGGCATGGACATTTGGCTATGAGGAGGTCTGGATTGCATTGTCCAAGGCCCTAAATTCTCGTGTAAGACTTTCTTCTTCACCCTCAGCTTACGCTACAGGTTGTTGACCTCGGAAAAAAAAAGATACATGTAGATGCATACAAGTTTAGAATTTTCCGGTCTCTAAATACCCGCTCTGCCGACTCTCATCTTACGATTGGCGCTGCCGCTTTAAATGGACACATGTGTGGCAACAGCCAACATCCAGGTTGTCTCACATCAGATCAAGATGTGCGCATACATAGTTGCGAGAAGGACAACATGTGCTCAGTCGCTAAGAAACCGGGGGTTGTATCTATCAGACCTGTCGTCTTTCGTCTTCCCAACGGAGAGTCTGTGATGGAAGCTGGTGTGGGTGGGGGCGGCAAGGACTTTTCTCGGGAAGCTGAGTTGGATTGGGATGCAAATAATGACATTGAGGAATTCCTTCAATCGTGAGACCCCGATACCCAGCCCAACGTCAATTCTCCCGACTAACACATATCAGTATATCAAGTTATAGTAACATGGATCATGGGGTGAGGGAGGAACTCAGCGCTACCTTACAAGCCGAGGCTGCCAGTGGTCGTCGCTTTTCTCTAAAAATGACTATTGACGAGTTTGACGATGACTTATCGACAGGTTTGAAAGATGCATTATGTGTCCTCTGCGATAAGATTCGTCAAAGGTCTTCAAGAGTACAAAATGAACCAGAAAACATTACGACGCCCGATGGGTTGCCGAAAATGATACTGTTCCCCTTCGCAAGACACTCTCCCTATCAAGAGCTCTGCCACCTGGCGAGCATCTTTAAGCCCAGAGACATCTGGCCATGCACAGTAGATCGACGATGGAAGGAAAGAGGTATGGCGACAAGAACTTTGCAGACATTTTCAAGGTCACACGATCACTAATACTCACTTTACGGGATTTAAGGCGCCAGCATACAGTCGTTATTCGGCGAATTCTGTTCGGGACAGACATTTGAGCATGATCAAGAAACGGCTTTATGTCCTGAAAGGCACGACTCTCTGCTAGCTCAGGAACGGAGAACGCCGGACACTGGTTCGCAGGAAAGCTTCTGTAGTGTTATCAGTCGTTGTCGTCGTTCGCCGGTCGCGCACCCAGCCATACCTATCAGCGCACTTGACGCGGATCAAAACCGGGATGACAGTTTGACGATGGAGCCATTGGTGCATGCTGACATCCGGCCAGAAGGGGAAATTATTCCAGACCCTGCAGTAATCTCCGATGCACACGATGCCTCAATTTCCCATGTCAATCGACATGATCTTGTACCTCAAGAAATCCCTCCAACAACCAATGACGTTTCTGCAATCCCCTCGAAGAAGAGGCCATATTCAGGGCCACATGACGAAATCGACGATGATGACAACGATGAGGTTGTTGCCAGCGTTTCCCAATTTGAAGACGAGCGGGCTTCCCAGAAGACAAATGAAACCACAGATTCTTCTCCATCGCCTTACCGGACTTCAATGCGCTACGAAGCGTACCAAACCATGCTTAGCAACAGCGCCGAAACTGGGCCATGGATGCCGATAAGTTTGCTTTCGACTGATGCAAATCACGGGGTTTCAGATACCGAGCTTTGAAAAATCAGCGGATTTAATTGGCTTCGGGATGTACCCATACCATGGAGCTCGTAAGCACAGCCCGGGTCACGAGCAAGTGAGATAATGATAATGCGAGCAGTCAACAGGTGTTGGCTTCGCAGGCTCTTTGGCTATTGTGCAACCGCACTCACCGCCCATACTCCAATCTCCGTTGTATGCAGCCCCTCCTCAGCTGCTAAAATGATGTGCCAATCGTCTTCGGGATTCAGAAATGGGCTCGTGTCATGAGTTGCAACGCACGGTCGTGTCGCCCATATAGAAGGAGCTTGCACAGCTGAGAGAAGTCAAGCGAATGTTGTGTCATGTTTTGCGTTCCATTTTGTTTTGTTTTTTTTTCTGCGCGATATTATGTCCTTCGGTCCTCTGACACTATACAGCCAATATCATAACTGCTACCAGTCCGATGAACTCATTGCCCTCCACTAGTGAACAAAAGTACCTTCATAGGTAGTGCCAGTCAATCGAAGCTTGTGAGCGCATGAGCTCAAAAGCCGGGAACGCACCACCAGAGCCCAACGCCTATGTTACGAGAAGATTTACGATTTGCGTATAATGATGGGTGCCACGAACCCGCCGGAGTCGTTGAATACCTTGACGTTTCGCCAACCCATCATCTACGTCTTGTTGCTACCTCCTCTATTCTTCATTTATATGCTTCTGATCCGTCATAGAATATGTGATGGGGTTCCTAGAGCGGAAACTGGCCGAGGCTGGGTTGCGCTGTTTCATTCCAAGTTTCGGGTCGAATCGCGACAGCAGTCGATAAAGTCGGCCTATGTCAAGGCAAGCAATCACGCGGCTTCTTGGTGTACAGAATCCGCACAGCCGCTGGTATACTAACCATGCCATAGTTCGGAAAGAGAGGTGAGGCATTTATTTTGCCTAGGTCTTTTTCATGGAGACATGATGTTGTGATGCCGCAATCCCAGATTCGCTGGCTCCTGGATCAGCCTGATTCAGTTGTGTCAGCATTCGAGGCGCACAAACGATATCTGTTTTACGGCTACACGTTCTTAGACCATGGACATGCCAAAGAATCCTTCTCGAACCGGGTACTGCACCGTTTTGCTGCGCGCCACACGCACTCCATGATTCCGAGTCTGAGCGAGGAAGTCACGTTTGCTATGAATAAAGCTTTGAGTCATGTTGGGAGCACCTGGACCTCTGTGAACTTGTGGGATCTTTGGATGCATGTCATTCCCATTCCCACGAGTATGTTGATCGCAGGCTCAAACACGTGTCGTGACGAAAGCCTCAACAAAAGCATAGTCGATTTTGTCGCGGCCGCAGTTCGAGCTCAGGTGGCTTTGAGTATGACGCCAACAGTATTACAACCCATCATAGGCCCTCTGGTCACGATACCCAATCGACGCCACTGGAAGTCAATGTGCCGTGTTGTGATGCCCACAATCAAAGAACGCTTGCATAGTATGACGAAGCAAGCTCAAGGTTGTCCAGGATTCCAAGGATATGTTCCACCCGAGGACTACATTACCTGGGTGATTCGACTTGTCCTTGCAGAGAACAGGATCGGTGAGCTCGATGCGATCAGAATTTCCAAGCGCCTGCTTCCTATTGCTTTCGCGTCGATTCATACCACAGTACTAACGTGTCATGCTCTGATGCTTGACATGCTATCTACCAACCCCGAGCACGCCGTACTGGACACGCTGCGGGAAGAAATAGAAGCGCACCGCCCGGCATCAGGAGTGTGGAACAAGGCGGCCTTGAGGAGTCTTGTCAAAGTCGATTCCGCGATCCGCGAGTCACAGCGGCTGAATCCCTTGTCATCGACACTTTTGGTGCGCGAGATTGTCGGCGCGAGTGGACTGCACCATCCAGAATTGGGCTGGACGCTCCCGAAAGGCTCATCGGTCATTGTTTACAACGAAGGTATTCAGCGTGACGAAGATGTATTTGAAGAGCCCCTAGTCTACAAACCGTTTAGGTACGCCGCTATGCAGGAAGGGCAGGATCGAGATACACTGGGTGGTAGTATGAAGACATCGGGCCATTACGCCATGACCACGACGAGCGATCAACACCTTCCGTTTGGCCATGGCAGGCACGCATGGTATGTGTTTTGTGTGTTGACATTTACCCCCAAGAAAAGCGAATCCAAATCTGCTTCTTCGAATGCATCGAGACGTCAGATTTAGGGGCCATGTACGCTAATCCTTGTTCATAAAGCCCCGGTCGTTTCTTCGTGTCGTACGAAATAAAAATGCTCGTCGCACATCTTCTCACCAACTACGACATCAAGATGTTGAACGAGCGACCACTGACGACCTATGTTGGGCTGAATCCCGTTCCCAACACGAAGGCTTGTATTGAGATTCGGAAGAAGAATAAGTGAGGCCATGTTTTTGTTCAAGTTTTCAGGGTGGCGTCTCATCTCCACTGTGATGGTATATGTCGCGGCATTTTCTCTCTCTCTCTCTCTCTCTCTATGTGTGTGTGTGTGTGTGTTTTTTTTTTTTTTTTTGGTCTTTTCTTTCCATTCTTTTCTTTCTTTCTATTTCCTTCTTTTTAGTTTCTTTGCTTTCTCTTTATTTATTTTCTTTGTAGCTTTTTTGTAGTTTCTTTCCATCTCTACAAGTACCACCGAGTTTAAACCCAAATGTGCCCACATATGACTACGTGAGCCCAACACAAAGTAACAATGCCCTGCACTTGATTTCCTTTAAAAACGCCATCTACCAACGACTTCTTTTTTTTAAAAAAAAAATAAAAAATAATAAAAGAAAGAAGGAGAAAAGACGAAGGAAAAAAAACTATACAGCTCGTAGACATACATGCCCTAGCAATGTGCATAAACCTCTCTTTATGATTCCGGAAAATTATGTTTCGCAATCGTGGTCCGGTCCATTACCGCCCATCAGCCCATCAGCCCATCATAACCCCAAGCCCAGGTTCTCACCGCCCAGAAAGATCCCCCCTACAGAATTCTCTCTCTGCTTGAGCAGTTGGGCCATGTCGACCCTGCCGCCGGCAATGTACCTCTCGCTCACGCCCAGATTGACCCTCTGGCTCAGCTCGTGCCTCAGCTGGGCCTTCAGGGCACCCATCTCGGCCTTTGTCAGCGCCTTGGCCTCCTTCTCCTTGCGACGGCGTCCGCCGCCTCGGCTGCCGCCCGCCCAGCCGCTTGCCTCGGTGGCTTCGAATTCCTCGGAATCGTATTCCACGCCCAGTTCCTCGGCCGCGTTACGGAGCCAGGTGTCGTTGCTGTGGGCCTTTTCCTTTGCCAGGGCCGCGTCGGTGATCTTCTTGGCGAGATCGAGACGCGGGCGCAGACGAGACGCGATTTTCCGGTCCATCGGCAGAGACTCAATCATGTGCGGTCGTCGTTTGGTAATATTGTCGCTGCTGCTGCTGCTGCTGCTGCTGTTGGCTGCTGAGCGCTGGGCATGGACCTTGCCGGCCAGTCTCCTCGTGGGGAGAACCTCATCCGGCGAGCAGAGTATGATGCTGACGCCGCTTCTGTCGGCGCGGGCGGTCCGGCCAGACCGGTGGATATACGTGTCCGCGGCGCGGGGCACGTGATAATGCACCACCTGGTCGACGTCCTTGATGTCGAGACCACGGGCGGCGACATCGGTGGCCACGAGGATGGAGTTGCGCGAGGCGGCAAACTTTTCCAGGGACCGCAATCGCGCCTTTTGAATCATTTGGGAGTGCAGAGGGAGTGCGTTTTGATTCAGGTTTTGGAGGAGGGGGGTGATGCGCCGGACGGCGGAAATGGAATTGGTGAAGACGAGGGTGCGGCGGCCGGGGTTGAGGAGGAGGACGGTATAGAGGTATAGATCCTGTGAGATGAATCTTGTTAGTATTTCCAAAGAAAAAAAAATTGTTGTTTTTGACTTTCTTTTTTTTTTCACGATTCTTGTCATCTTACCTTTTCCATGGCTCCGCATTCAATCAGCCCCTCGCGAAGATTATCAGCCAGCCGTCCCACGGGATTAACATCAATGAACTTGGGTTCCCCCCTGAACTTGAGGCATTTCATAAGATAGGCCATCTTTTCGTCTTCGCCGCCTTGGCCTTGACCTGATTTGGAAGACTTGGCCTTGCCTGCTAGCTTGGTCTGAAGATCCTTGTCAAAAGTCGCCGAAAAGACGAGCGTCTGACGCTCTCTTGTTTCATGGCCCTCGGTAGGAGCACCAGAGATGGGCTCCGAGTCGGAGTCGGAGTCGTCGCTGTACCCTTGCTCGGGAGCCTGCCTGTCCAGAGCACCGATAATGTTTTCCGCCTCCTTGAACTGGCCTACTTTGAAGAGTCTGTCCGCTTCGTCAATGACGAGAAACTGGATCTTGGTGAACTGTCGTTGGAGGCTGGCGTCGCCGTCGAGCACTTCCCACAGGCGGCCGGGCGTGCCGATGACGATGTCGGCCTTTTCCAACTGCCGCTGCTGCTTCTGGATGCTCAGACCACCGGTGACGACGCAGACGTACGGTGACGATGCGGGCAGACCATCACAGACAGCTTTGATGTGGTCGCCAATCTGTTTGGCCAACTCTCTGGTCGGGCTTAGAATGACTGCCAGAGGAGCCTTTCTGGGCTTTCCCCGACTCTTTTGGTCCTTGGTCTTTGTAGTTGTGGACGTGGTCCTGCTGAGGTCCTCATCCTCATCCTCGTTCTCGTCCTCGTCCTCGTCCACATCAACCTCCATGTCTCCGTCCATCTCAGCCTCGTGCATTTCAAGCCACCGCTCAACAATGGGAATGCCAAACGCGAGCGTTTTCCCCGATCCCGTCTGCGCCTTGCCAATAACGTCCTCACCAGCCACAATCTCAGGAATGGACTGTTGCTGAATGGCCGTGGGCTTGGAAAAGCCCAGCTTGGCAATAGCAGAGACCAAGCTCGGAGACAAGTTTAGTGCCACCCACGCCGCCATGTCGAGGTCGTTGTCTTGGGCCTGGTCACTCTCCATGTCTGCCAGGGCTGAGAACTCGTTTCCTTTGGTTTGTTTGGAAAAGGAACAAGACTTGGACATCTTGTTCTGATCCCCAAGCTTCTGCGACTTGGGTTTCCTGCCGGCCGTATCAGATTTGCCAGTCTTGTCCACCACATCTGTATCGTCGCGCTTGTTGTTGTTGTTGTTGTTTTTGTCGTCGTCCTCGTCGTCCTCCCCTCCTCCCACCACCATCTTTCCGCCGTTCTTTTTACTATTCTTCTTTTTCTTCTGCGCCTTGTCCTTGTCCTTGTCCTTGCTCCTGTCCCTGCCCTCAACCCCAACCGCATCCCTCCTCTCCTCCGCAGCCGCCGCATCCTCCTCCTCGGTTCCTCCCACCGCCACCCGACCCTCAGCATCGCCACCCTCACCGGAATCACCACCCGCACCCTCCACCACGTCGTCGCCAAAACCCTCAAAAGCCTCGCCCTCGGCCGCGCCCTCAGCAGCCACACGCGCCGTCGGTGCCGCATCCTCGTCCTTCACGATGAATTGGACCTTCTCGCCATCTTTAACCACCTCCACCCCCGACAGGACCTGCAGCGCGCCAAAGTCCTCGCCAACGGATTCCCACCCCAGGGATGAGGCGTCAAAGACGACTCTTCCGCCGGGCCGCGCGGTCCTGCTCTTGCTGGTCTTTCCGGGCTTGGGCTTTGCATCTTTTCCGTCCCGCGACAGCGTCCCCCTGTGAGCCTTTTTCTTCGTCCCCGTCGGTGCGGTTCCGGTTCCGGCGTTGGTCGTTTGCTTGCTTCGCTTCGGATCGGGCCCCGTGGTTGGAGGAACCTTGCGTTTGTTGGAGGCGGAAACCATGGGGGGCCTTGTGGTGGCAGAGGGGGGTTAAAAAGAGAAGAAGGAGAAAGAAGAAAAAAGTAAAATGGCCCAACGGCGTAGAACTCGGAATAGATGCACAGGTTTCTCACCCCGAGAAGAAAAAAAAACAAGCAATAAGAATGTACCGTCCAGCTACAGAGAAAGGAGAAGCGACAGGACTGACGAAATCAGAATCGGATGGCTCCAATCTCCAATCTCCAATCTCCAATTGAGGGTATCAAGTTTTTTTGGATTTTTTCTTTTTGGAAGCACAGCCAGCAGAGCACCCCACTGGGAGACCCGCGAGCGAGGCTACAGATAACATGAGGGTTGGTCAACTAGTTCACCTGAGAGTTGCTCCACTTTTTGAGTGGCTGTGGTTAATCTAGTGTATACTAACTCTTAAGTAAGGTTAGAAGAGCAATAATTAATTAATAATTAATTAATAATAAATTAATAATTAATTTTTATATAATTAGTGTATATACGCTGCCTAACTAAGTATATATATACTCCCCTTTTTTCTATAAAATTTTACTTAAGATATATATATATAGCTTAATAATTTATTTATAATTAATTATATATTTACTCCTACTATTACCTTACTCTTTTACTTTTTATATACCTTTTT
>SRPT01000626.1:0-18122 GCA_018360205.1 Claviceps digitariae
TTTTAATTATAGTACTTTATATATTATTTTTATATACTACTAAGTAGCTATTTAATCTTTATATACTTATTATATAGTTTTTTAACCTATAGATTAGCTTATTAGTTAATAATATTAAGTAGTTTAATAACTTAATTAAAGCCTTTAGATTAGTAACCTTATAGTAACTTTACTAATATATAGCTATAAGTAAAGTAGTAGCTTATATTATAAATAAATTAAGTAAGTAGAAGGTAATTTAACTAGTTAGTTTACTTAGTGTTTCTAAATACCCTTAAATAATACTTAAAGACTTAATTTATTCTTTTTATTTACTTATTAGTTTAAAGGTAAAAAGCTATATTAAAAAGCTACTTAGTTACTATAAAGTAGTAAAATATATATTAAAATTTACTTATAAAAATAGTGCCTTTATTATTAATAATACTTTTAAGCACTTTATAATCTTTAAATATATTTTTAATAAAGATTATTATAAGGTTATTACTTATTACCCTTATAATTATAGTAATATATAGAGTGTATTTAGAGAAATAATTAATAATAATAAGTATTATATTATATATTTTTTTATTATATTACTTTATTAGTAGTAGCTTTATAATAAAGTTTATTAATAATTCTTAAAATAGTTAGTTAGGCACTAGTAATACTACTAGCTTACTATAAGGTTAATATAATCTAGGCTTATTTAGTTAATAACTTAAATAGTTACTTATATATATCTTTATATCTTATTTTATACCTAGCTAATAATATTATAATACTATATATTAAATTATCTTACTTATATTATAGTAGCCTATTACTAGGTTATTATAAACTAGCTAAAGAATCTTACTCCTTATGCTTATTAGTATATAAGCTTTACTTTTAAATAATAATAAGCTATTTTTATTAACTAACTAAATAGTTTTATTTAAGGTAGCTTTTATATTACTACTATATAGTAGCTTTAATTATTACTTTACTAATATATTTTCTGCTTAGGTAGACTTTAAGAATATAAAGAGTAACTATATTAAATTATTATTTATATTTAAAATTAACTTAAAAAAGGTTCTCCTAATTACTATTAACTTAGCTATAAATTCCTAGCTAGTTCTTTACTTAAGCACTAGTTTTTCTCTAAATAAATAGAGGTATTAATAGCCTACTTTTATATTTAAAATCTTATTTATTTAATTTAAAGTAGTATTATTATTACCTTAACTATAGTCCTTAGTTGCTACTACCTTACTAAATATAACTAAATCTATAGACTTATATAATAAAATACTATTTTAATAACTAAGCTTTAGCTATATTTTTAGTATAAAGAGCCCTACTTTTAAAGCTAATTAGCTTACTTTTAGTGCACTATTAAATAAAGAGGTAATTACTATTTCTATATAAAATAACCTATATTTATACCTTATATTATTTAGATTATATACTTAATTAGTTTAAATTTAAGTATTTACTACTAAGTATATTACTTTAATAGTATAGCTATTTTATAGCTTAGTAGTATTAAAAGTTAGCTAGCTTAGGTGCCTTTCTTTATTATAATTAATATTTATAGCTTTATTAGTTAGAACTTCTATTTACTTAATTATTAAGCTATTTAGTTACTTACCTTACTACTTACTCTTTATAAACTTAATAAAAAATAAAGGTAAGTAAAATATTCTAGCTTTTTTTATAGCTTCTTTTAAAAAGTAATTAGGTTATTTTAAAAGGCTATTTACTAGGTTTAACTTATTAAGTCTATATTTAATTATAAAGTTAAATAGGTAAAGCTTATTTAATATATTTATTTATTTATTAAATAGCTTTAGCTTTATAGTAAAGTATTTATAGTTTAAATAGTTTATAATTACTTAAATTAAATACTTTAAGTAGGCTAAATAGTGCCTTTAAGTTTTAAATACCTTTTAAATAGTAAATAGCTTACTATTTAGCATTAGATATTTAAGCTTAAAACTTAATAGTTTCTTAGATATATAAGCTACTAAGTACTAGTTACCTAGCTATAACTACACTAGTATAGCTTCTATAGTATATACTAAAGTATTTATCTTTATTTTAATTAGTGTATTTAAATTAAAATATATTAAGACTAGTGCTTTAAGGAATTTTTTCTTAAGCTAATTAAATATATTTAGCTTATAGCTATTTAGCTAAAAGCTTCCCTTATTATTACCCTTAAGGTAATTAGTTAGTAGTATAATAATTTTATTATACTATTTTATAAAGTATTAATAGAATTCTATAAAGCTAAGAAAATATTAAATATTTATTATACTACTAAAAAGTAGCTAGTTAGCTACTATATTAATATATTTTAGTTTTATTTTAAGACTCTTTAGTATTATAATAAATCCTAAGAAGTTAACTTAATTTATAGAGAACTTATATTTTTTTAAATTAGTAAAGAGCTTAGTATTATAAAGCCTCTAAAAAACCTATTTAATATACTCTTTATATTCTATAGGGTTATTACTATATATTAAAATATTATTAAAATAGATAATATAAATAGTATTTATAAGGTTTTTAAGTGTATTATTAATATATTTTTAGAATATAGCTAGCATATTAACTAGCTTAAAGAGTATTATAAAATATTTAAAGTAGCTATAATAATATTAAAATATAGTTTTTTACTTATCTTCTTTATAGATATATAGCTAATAGTAAGTATCTTTAAAGTTAATCTTTATAATAACCTTTATATTTTTTAATTAGTTTAAAATCTTAAATATTAGTAATAAAGGTATATAGTCTTTTTTAATAATTTTATTAAGGCTATAATAGTTAATATATAGTTATAGCTACTTACCCTTTTTAGAGATAAAAAGAATAAATACCTTTAAAGGGCTTATAAATTTTCTAATTTATTCTTTATATTATATATTAGCTAGGTATTTATAAAGAATCTCTAGCTTTTTCTTAGCTAGGTTATATATTAGTCTCTAAAGGGGAGTCTCTCCTTTAATTAGCTTAATTATATATATATAGCTATTAAGCTATAGTAACTACCCTATTAATTTCTTTAAAAATACCTTAGTATAATCTAAGTATATAGCTAGTAATAATAGCTTAGCTTAGTTATTACTTAGTACCTATTTTATATTTAGTTATAGGCTAGTTTATTAATTTAGCTAGTTACTTTATAACTAGCTACCTAACCTAATTAATTCTTTAATAAAGAGAGGGCTTATTAACTTAGCTAATATTATTATAATTATAGCCTTTTTTTTTTTATAGTAAACTTACTACTTACTTTTTATATAAAAGAGGTATTACCTTATTACTAAGTGCCTTTATATTTTAAGTTCTTATAATAATATCTAAAGTTTATATTTCTTAGCTTAGTTTATTCTAAGTAGTAAATCTTTATATACCTTAGTAATATAGTAGTAAACTTAATATATTTTACTATATTTTATACTATTAGTAACTTTAATAACTTTATTAAAAATACCTTTATTAATTAATAAATCTTCTAAGGTGCTTTTTAGCTTTTAGCTAAAAGTAACTATATTACTTTAATTTACTTTACTTAATATTTTTAAATATATAAGTAAATTTATTACCTTTAAGTTAAATAATATATTTACTATTACTTAATAGTAGTTTTATTATAATATTACCTTTATTATTAATTTATTATTCTCTTTTACTTTAACCTTTATTATTTAATTAGGTTATTATATAGAGTTTAAGGTTAAAGAGCTTATAATAGGCTTATACCCTTAGCTTTAATTAGTCTTTATAAAGGTAGTATTTATATTAAACTACTTAGTATTAATATAGTTATAGTATATTTAGTATTACTAAGTAATATATTTATTACTACTATAAATTATATAATTTAATATAGTATAATATAGAGAAATATAGCTATTCTTTTTATACTTATAGTAAGTTATAATATTTAGGTTTTAGGGCTTAGTAGACTTACTTTTTAATTACTTTTAAATTATAATAAGGGAGTTTAATCTCTATTTTTTTTATTAAAAGAATTAAAATTAGTTATTATTAGTATATAGGCTTTTAATAGTAACTTTTACTTTATAGCTCTAGCTTTATAAGTAGTTTTAGCTTTTAAGGAACTTTTAGCTAAGTATTTACTTTTTTATAGTATAGTTAAGGCTATTAATAAAGAGGTATATCTATAGATATTTAGAAATAGCTTTTAAAAGCTTAGCTTTAGTTTTACTTTAAACTTTAGTAAAGCTTTAAAATAATTAGCTATTTAATTAATAAAGACTTATAAGCGCTTTTATAGCTTTTAAGTAATAAGTATTCTTATTTATTATTCTATTCTTAAGCTAGTTTATAAAGGTTTTCTATATATATATTTTATAGTTTATAAAGCTATTATTAGCTTAAATTAAATATATTTATTATTACTTTATATTATTAATAAGGTAGCTATTAATATAAGCTACTTTAGTTTTATTATTATAGAATAAAATAGGGTTTATAATAAAAGCTATATTTAAATTTATAAAAAAATTCTAAAGGTTTTTATAAGTATTATCTTTATAAATAAGGACCTTTAATTAAGTTTAGGCTAGGCTTTATTATAGCTAAGAAGTTATTAAATAATAGTAAGGTATTTACTTTTATATATTAAAAGTACTTATCCTTAGGGTAGTAATAATATTAATCTTATTATTAATATTATTATTTATTATATTATAGTTATTAGTATTTTAAAGAGTTTACTTAAGTTACTTTAGCTCCCTTTATTTATTAATAAGTTATAGCTCTTTTATTACTTTCTTAAGGTAGTAGTTTAGTTTAGCCTTTTTATTTAGTATAGTAAATTAGTTTAGTATAGTAAATTAATTTAATATTATAGCTTTAAACTTAGTAAAGCCTTTTTCCTTAATTACTTATAATAAATTATTAGCATTTTATATTATAATAGCTAGGTTATAACTAATAAAATAAGTTACTCTTTAGGTAAATATTTTAATTTAGTTAATAGTTTACTATCCCTTTAAAAGAAAGAGATTTAGTTATTAAAACTAAATAAATAAATACTAGTAAAGTAAAGATTAAAATATAAATATATTATAGCTAAGTAGCTAAAAGGTAAGTAATAATGCTTAAAGGTATAAATCTCTAGCCTTTATTATATATATATACACTCCCTTTTTTATGCTTTTAGCTAGGTTATAGTAAGCTTAAAGTAAGGGCGTAACTTACTCTCTTTTCCTTATGCCCTTTGCCCTCTATCCCTTATGCCCTTAGCCTAAGCGCAGGCAGCCTAGCCATAACAATTATACTGGGTCTAATCCCCCTACTTATCTAAGCTCACTAAGTAGTGCGAATTAGCTGTTACTATATTAAATAAAGAGGCAATAGTACCCCCTAGCTCTTTAAGTGTAGAGCTAGTCATAGCTATTGTTACGGTCCCTAGAAGACCACACATAAAAGAGAGGATCCCTCGGATCCTCCACAGAATAAAATAACTTTAACTCTATATATATATATATATAAATACCTAACTATAACTTATATATTCTTTACTTTTATAACCTTTATAACGCATTATAGATCCCGTTAATGCCTACGCCTACGTGCCGTATTCTAGCACGTAACAGCTATAATTACTAAGGATTTAATAGGTATTATTATAAGGTAAAAAGGCAGGATAAAAAGTAGAGAATTTTAGGTATAGAGTAGCAAAGGAATAATTATTTAACTAGCTTTTATAGAAGGAACGCGGACTTAGAATTCTAAGTAATAAAAAAATCTTATATTTAGTTATTTTTTTTATTTTATTAAGTAAGTACTAATTAGCTAATCTATTAGCTAATTAGTAACTTAATAAAGGTTCTCCTATAATAAGATATTACTATAAGAAGTAGAGGTTCTAAATATAGCTTAGCATAAATTACAAAGGCTGCTAGAGTAATATACTTAATTAACATAACATAATATAACATAATATAATATAATACAATATTATACAATATTATATAATATTATACAATATTATACAATATTATACAATATTATACAATATTATACAATATTATACAATATTATACAATATTATACAATATTATACAATATTATATAATATAATAAAATATTATACAATATAATACAATATAATACAATATAATACAATATAATACAATATAATACAATATAATACAATATAATACAATATAATACAATATAATACAATAGAATACAATAGAATACAATAGAATACAATAGAATACAATAGAATACAATAAAATACAATAGAATACAATAGAATACAATAAAATACAATAGAATACAATAAAATACAATAGAATACAATATTATACAATAAAATACAATAGAATACAATAGAATACAATAGAATACAATATTATACAATATTATACAATATTGTTATGGGCTAGGTCTTTGACCTAGCCTTGGCTGCAAGCTAGGAAGCTTGCGGCTGAACCACCCTAGCGTGCAACCGACTAATATAGATGTCAATTGATCAGATTCAGCTAACCTGATCAATACGTATCCTTTTGGCCTAGTTAGTAAAGGGATCTGGCTACAACCAGTATAACTACGCAGACATCCACGATGACCCAATCGGGTTAGTCCATAACAATTAATTAGGTTTCTAAGGTCACAGGTTTGATTCCCACGTATGTGTGTGTATGCATGTGGCAAGGGGAATTGGCTTAGGCTTATAGAGTAAAAGTGGGGCTCTAGGGGATGCGTAGTATTGGTTAAGAGGGTGGGGAAAAGTGGGGCTATGTTATGGGCTAGGTCTTTAACCTAGCCTTGGCTGCAAGCTAGGAAGCTTGCGGCTGAACTACCCTAGCGTGCGACCAACCAATATAGATGTCAATTGATCAGATTCAGCCAACCTGATCAATACGTATCCTTTTGGCCTAGTTGGTAAAGGGATCCGGCTACAACCGGTATGACTGCGCAGACATCCGCGATGACCCAATCGGGTTAGTCCATAACAAATATTATACAATATTATACAATATTATACAATATTATACAATATTATACAATATTATACAATATTATACAATATTATACAATAGAATACAATAGAATACAATAGAATACTATAAATTACTATAAACTAGTAAGTTACTATAAATATCAAAATACAATACATTTTGTATTGTATTGCAATACTCTGCGCGGCATAACTATAGCCTGCGTTTGCTCTAAAAAAAGCTACGCATCACCTCGCTACGCAGCCTCTCACAACTGCAGCCTGCGTTTGCTCTGAATCACCTCCCTACGTAGCTGCGCATAACTGTAGCCTGCGTTCGCTACGCAGCCTCGCACAACTGCAGCCTGCGTTTGCTCTGAAAAAGCCTGCGTTTGCTCCGAAAAAAGAGAGGAAACTTGCAGCTTTTTCTTTGTAACGCAGAAGCTAACAACTGTAGTGCAGCTACGCACAACTCCAGCCTGCGTTTGCTCTAAAAAAAAAGATGCGCAGAATCTCTATCTATTTAAATCCCTTAGGACTCAGTCCGCAGCTAACCGCAAAATGGTCTTTAGGGGTTCTTTTCTTATCCAGACCCGACATAACAGACCCATTAATCACAACAACAACCAGCCTTACACCATGGAGGAACTAGACATGAAGGAACTAGAGGAAATGCGAAAGCTGCTCCGGGAACGATCACGACTCCTTGCAGCTGCCGAAGAGCGTGCTCATGAAGCCGAGGAGCGTGCTCATGAAGCCGAGAAGCGTAGTCTAGAGTATCGACGCCTGCGCGAAGATGTCCAAGCTTTGACGCTCTATCAGTATCTTGATATCTGTCACTCACTCAGCCTTTCTATAAAAGTTGTTACCGACCGCTGGTCAACCACCACAGGCGAAACTAGCAACCCCACCGGTCGAGTCTATCCCCGACGTATTGTTCCATGGCCTGAATTTCCACGCGAGCAAGAACAAATTTGGGACCAACTTTCGCGCAGTTCTACGTTCTCCTTAACTCCTACTTTTCCATCCCGCCATCAACTGGACTATGTACGATCCTCACTGCGCCCAGTTACCAGCGAGATTGATCTCAGATCTGGCGAGGAAGCTGTCGTGGAGAATGCAGTGCTGAGACTGATGGACGCAACGTACAAGGATATTATATTACGGGAGCATCTGAAACTCGATGGTGCAGTGACGTTTGAAAACCATACAAATCTCGGTGTCTCAAGCTACTCGACTTCGAAAACAACGGGGCAGGGAGCTTCTGGCTCTCAGGCATCCCGTTCAGGCAAACGTCGTCGCGCCCGAGGCAAGGGGAACCGAGCCGACCAATTCTGCGTCTACCGAACTTCGGACGACAAAGCTCTGCCTATCGTTGCGATTGAGTACAAGCCGCCTCATAAGTTAACACTCGACGAGCTCATGACGGGGCTGTCTGCTGAGGTCCAACCAGACCGTGATGTCATCAATCAGGAGGGCGAGGCGTCTGAGTTCGCAGCAAGAAGACTTGCAACAGCAGTTGTGACCCAGCTGTTTTCCTACATGATAGGTAAAAACATCCGCCGCGGTTATATCGACACTGGAGAGGCTTATGTCTTTCTCTACATTGGCAACGACCCTTCCTGTGTCTATTATTATTTGTGTGCACCCCGTCGTGATGTCCAGGGTGATGACGAAACACGACTGCATCGCTCAGCTGTCGCACAGATCTTTGCGTTTGTGCTCCAGGCTATTCAATCGCCACCACCCCCTCAAACTTGGCAAGATGCTATCGAAAACCTCGATGTGTGGCCTGTGGAACACCATGACATATTACGCGATATCCCAGAGACTGTTCGCAAGCCGCAGCGCGTAACTCCGTACAAGCCGTCTAGCAAGAAAGGGCATCCAAGTTCTCCTGCCCGCACACGTTCTTGCAGACCACACACAGACCACACACAGCGTTCGAACAGTGAAGACAGGGATAGTGATGGGCAAACCCCTTGCCCCCCATCGCGTTCCACGATCAACAGCAGAGGTGCCAACGCATCCGCTAGTAACCAAAACGATACTAGAGAAGCTCCTTCGTCGGAGAGTAGTGCACTGCGGGACAAAATCGAAGACCAGTCATACTGCACCAATGAATGTCTTCAAGGGCTGGCGTTTGGTGGTTCCGTGGATAAGAAATGCCCAAACGCTGAATATCATGGTGGCAAGCACATCGAACCTGATGAATTCACCTGCCTTATTCAAAAGCAGCTAGCGACCTACCATGGACGCGATGATGACTGTACGCCACTCTATATCTCTGGGTCACGCGGTTCCCTTTTCAAAGTTCGTCTGCCGTCGCATGGCTATATCCTTGTAGCCAAAGGTGTGGAACACATGGACGCCGATGATCTTCATCATGAAAATAAGATATATGGCCATCTTTATGACTTACAAGGAGCTTCTATTCCTGTTTGTCTTGGTGTCATTGATTTAATTAAGCCTTACTATTATGACTGCGGTGTATACACACACTTTATGCTCCTCTCTTTCGCTGGGCGATCAATCCTCAAACTACAGAACATCGGCGAATCTGATGTCAACGAAATCATGGATGCGCTCAAGGAAATACATAGCCGCCAAGTCCTGCACTGTGATGCTAAGCCACGCAATGTGCTCTACGACAAACGTGCAGGAAAATATATGATTGTGGATTTTATGTTGTCAAAATTATACTCTCGGCGGCCTCTTGAGTCCATGAACATCAACAACCGGACGCAAGCGAAAGATGCTTTTGCCGCAGAGACAAGCTCATTGCTGGCGAGTCTGTCATAGTCATTGCATTGGGTTCACTTCGGGCTCCTTTGAGACTATATCCCGATCTTGTATTTTAGACAACAACCAAGTCCTCAATTTCAAACACACTTGGATTGTCTCAGTAAAACGTTTTCCACCAAAGCAAAACTGAAATAGTCGTTGTCGCGCACCGCGTATTGGGCGTCCTCAAAGGACCATTGGAAGGTACATACCTGATTTATACAGCGGTCCCCCCTTCCCATTTGTAAGAATCGACATCAATAACGACGGGCATGTAGTTTTCATCTATCATTTGTTTCCCGGGTTGATATCATTATGAACTAGTCTCAATGTATGAAGATGGGGAATTGCACTCTCGAGACTCCGAACGTATAGCTCTGAATCTAGAGGTCTCACATCATTCAATCTCTCCGCGAGGTCCATTGGATACTTTTTTGAAGCAGAGACCTTGTATTTTGTCGTCTTCCACAAGACACCCCAAATACTGGGCGATATTTGGATGCGGATTTTTTCGCAGAATTTCCCTAATCTCATGGATAACTAGGTCGCTCATTTTCTAAGCATCATCATGGCCAGAAGTCTTTCAGAGGGATTGGGTGTAAGTCGTGGATGTCGATCGGATCTCAGAGAGAGAGTCGACTGTTCGTTATGGAGTAAAAGTAAATACTCGATTCATCTTGAAGAATGATTTTCGTCGAATATCATGTTGTCACCCGGTCCGGCGAAAGCCTCGGCTAGCTCAGATCCCCTTGGGCTGTGATCCACGAAACGGCACAAACTTTGTGCTCGACAAAGACAGGTACACTCTAATCCTTGAATGATTTTACAAAGGTACAAGCCCCCCACTTTAGCAGCCAAATAAACGTGACCTTTCGCACAGCCGTTAGTAGGGGTCCCTACAATATAGCAAGGGACCTATATATACTTTTCCCTCCCTATAGAATAGGTAGGGACTAATGTACTCGCAATTTCCGGGGTGCCACCTGATTAGTCCGATCACCCCCTGCAAAGTTATTTTGTAAAATCATTCAAGGGCTCGAGTGTACAAGTTATATGTGGAGTACTATGGGGCGCCGACTTTGTACTGTCCAGGGACCCTGCACTTTAGTGTTTACTTGATTTCCCCACTGCCTTTGCTTGGAGTACCTAAACACGCAGCAACGGATTCTTAAACACGCAGTAGTAACTAGGCCTAAAACGGAAGAGATACCTTATTATATATTTTTCTATAGAGAAATATATTCTTAGTTTTCTATATATTAGTATATGTATTATATATCTAAGTTAGCTAACTATCTATATTTAATATCTTTTATTATAACTTATATACTACTAAATAATGCTATATAATACCTTAGCTTTATAATAAGAATTTAGTCCCTTAAAATATAAAGCTTTAATAGTACTTATAATCTTTAAAAAAGCTAATTAAAGCCTTAAATTACTTATTTTTACTTTTATTCTTAGCTTTATTATACTTTATATTCTTTCTCTTAATCTCTTTCTATAGTTTATACTTAATAGTACCTTTTTTTATAAGCCTTAACTTTATAAACTAGTAAAATAATTATATTATTATCTCTCTTATTAATACTAAGGATTTTATTATTAAAGCTATATTTATTAATAAAGGCTTTAGCTTATTTAATTATTAGTATTAGCTTAAAATAATATTAAGGTTAGGCTTATAATATATAAAGAGTAATAACTTCTCTTTAGGCTATAAAATTATTAGTAATGCTTTAAAAGAAATATATAAAATATACTATAAAGGTATAAAGCTATTAATAAAAATATATATTATTAATTTTAAAAAGCTACTTACTATTAATTCTATTAATAATTATATAGAAGTAAAGAAGTCTTAATTATATAGTAAAATACTTAGTATAAAGCTTTTTAATATACTAGGTTTAAGCTTTTTACCTAATAAAATTCTCTATAAGTTTAACTTACTTAATAATAAGCTATATACCTTTATTAGAAATAAGGAGTTTATAGAGAATCTTGCCTTCTGCATACTAAGGTAGTAAGGCTTAGTAAGTAGTAGTTAAGAGACTTATATAGCGCTATAAGTTACGCTATAAGCCTAATTTCTAATATTAAAAGCTTAATATATAACTTTTAATATATAAAATATAATAAGTTTAAGGCTTAAAAATTATGCGAATGTTTCTTAGATTTTTATTTATTTATTTATAGTTATAAATTATATTATAAGCTAAGCTAATTTATTTATATAATTATAAATAGTAATAGGGTTTTTTTCTTTATATACTTATTAACTTTATTATTGAATTATTATTATTTAATATTTATAAGTTATTTTTAATTTTTTATAAAATTTATTTATATAAAAAATAAAAAAATAAACTTATAATTATATAAATTAATTATTAATATACTTATTATTTTATTCTTTTTATAAACTTTATAATATACTTTAAAAAAGTTATTTTTATATAAATATACTATTAAAAAGCTTTAATTTTAATAATAAAAAATTTAATTTTAAAACTTTTTAATAATTCTTTATTTTTATATAATTTTAATTTAAAGTTATATTATAAAGTAGCTAATTTAAAGGTTATATAATATTCCTTATAACTTTTATTAATTAATTATTTAATTAATTACTTTATAGTTAATTAGCTTATATTAAATTTTTAATTAAAAATTTAATTATAGCTTTTATTATATATATATAGTTATATTAAATTTTATAAACTATAGTAATAATATATTAAGTATAGTATAGCTATTTAAAGTTATAAAATAAGTAAAAATATTTTAAAAAATAGGTTTATATAGGTATAGCGTTTTAGTGCATAGCTTTATAATGCATAATACGTATCCTTATAGCTTATATAATGCAATGCATAACGCAATAGCTAGCTAACTAAGGGCACTATAAGGTGCCCTAAAAGGTCCTCTATAATGTGCCCTAATTAGTGACTAAGAGGCCTGAAAATAGCTGTTATTTTTAACAATAACTATATTTCCTTTTCTTCTTAAGAATAATAATAATGCTATTAACGCCAAATAGCAGTCGCCTCTAGGCCAGTCTATAACAATTATATAGTATAAGATTTAAAGAAAGATACCTAAAAGAATAAAAAAGAATATTTTATATTATACCTTTATACTTAAGTATTAATTTACATTTTATAAATCAAGTTTCTTTTAGTTTGACTAGATTTATTGCAGAAAATATTTAACTTAATTCTACTATAGTCTGCGTACTAACTAGGCTCTACTCTACTTACGCGCTACGTGCAATAGAAAGTAGTCTCTTGGCAACGTCGCGTAAAAATCGCATGTTCGCGTTTCCCGCTTGCATAATCACTTTGCTAGATGTAGTCGACGTTCACTTGCAATTTCGAACCACAACACCTCCACTCTGAACGGCCTTAGTGCGTCGCATAGCCGGTGATGTGGTCGGGTAAAACAATGATCAAAAGTTGCGATGTCAAGTGAGTCTTGTTGAAATAGCCGCAAGTTCTTTCATACTGACACAGACATCTAGTGGCACAGATCGAAGTCGGGCTGCAAAATCAAAATGAACTCTTAGGTCTCGAAGATGGCCAGACTAGCAACTCTTCGTGGGCTTCTCCAAAACAACAGCCATATTATTCGAACAAAGGCATGCATGATTTCCAACAAACCAGCTCGTATGTTCTCACACTAACAGTATAACTTGCAGATATCACGATTCTTCACTACATTGTCTCCACGGCTCAGGATCAATTTGACAAGTCGCCTCATCCAAAACCTCTTCCTGCAGCTGTCCTTTTCAAAGCCTATGACGATGTTCTGCCGACGTTCGGTATCGATCCAGACTCTGACCACCATCTCTCCGCCCTCATTTTCCGTGTTGGTGGTGAATCCGGAACTGGGTCTCTACTCGAAAAATTTCACGCCCTATTGAAGCGTATGGACATTCTCCTCGAGTTCGATGATGATGTGACTACTTCCGATTTGCTATCTTCCTGTCGCGACGATGGCGGAATATCCGCTCTTCAAATATCTGGATCTCTCGCAGCTGAGGACGTGAAGGATGACACAGAGCCATGCGCGAAGCCATTAACAGTACTTGCCGATGGTACCAACTATGCACAGATTTCTCGTACTGAAAACACTACTAGCGATCAAAATTCTCGTGGGGTCAAGAGAATGCAGCCTGACAACCATCTCGCTCGAGACTCGAGGCAACAACCCAGTAATGCTTTAGTGGAGGCTGCTTCTGCTAAATCCGATGCAGAACTGAGAAAAAAGGTCGATATAATTGGAAAGCCAGCCGGCAAACCGAATGATGGGGGTCCGGCATTTCAGAAATCGGCCATGATCTCGGCAATAGACCGATGGCGCAAAGTTGCGTCAGGCGAAATAATGACGAGATTGAAAGACTATATCTCAATGGCTGCCAACGATGATCTAGATGCTCAACCTTCAATGAATGCCACTACCGCTGAAGATCAATTCAAGTTCAACTCCAACCGTCAGCAAATCGAAACACCCTTTGGAGCAGCCGCATGCGACTTGACTACTACTGAAAATAATGCTCTCTTGCTTAGAGCCGCTCGAGCACGCCAGATTTTTCTGGCCAGTAGAATCTTAAGTTGGTGGGCTGACGAAACAGCTATTCGCCTAGAGCGTGAAGCTGTCGCCAGGAGGCATATTGTTCGGTTTCGGTGCTTTAATAGCTGGCTTCAAGCACCCAATTCAACACAGCCCAGAATCAGGCGTCTAAAAGCCCTGTCTTCTGTGCAGAAGCTGCAGCGTGCGGTATGTCGCAATGCGGAACAGCTCAAATTGGTGGCATCTTCAACAGCCACATCGCAAATGAGCAAGACAGCCTTTCAAATACTGAATTTCTGGATCGGCAGTGTTTTTTCTCAATCCTTGACGAATAGAATGACAAGACTGGTACTGATAGCAACAATAAACCGGTGGCTTGGGCAGGCTGGGGATTACAACGAAACAAGAAGCAACATTGCGTGGTTGAGCCGCCACAGAAGATGTAGTCGCAACCTTGACACTTGGGCAAGCCACCGCGCAAAACAAAGATGTCAAATTAGGTCAGCGCAGCAGCTCAGTATAGGATTTGAAGGATTTCGCTGGCTGGGTATTTGGAGGAACCACGCAGAATTAGGTTTTCGAGCTGATTCTTGCCGACAACTTCTCGCGATGGATATGTCAGCCCAAAGACTTGAGCTCTGGTGTTTACGAGCACGCAGTAAAGCATTTCGAGACAGACGTCAACATACATATGCCCTGAAATACATTCATGCGTGGGTTGCAGCTGTTGCACTTCAGTCAGCACTACAGGTATCTTCGGAGGACTTCTGCAGACTCAAATCAGCGATTAAGCTTGCTAGCCATATAGCCAACTTCGCTCAGACCCAGCATCAGTCCGACGTTTTGGGATACCGGGCATTATGGTACATTCGCGCAACATTTTTGCTGAAACGTGTTGGTGCAGGGGTCAGAAAAAAAGAGCAGCAGATGAAAGTGGTAGTTCGCCGCCATCTCATGATGAAATACACTCAGGTTTCTTCAAGCAGACGGCGGCGTAGCTTCTTCACAGCTCTCAATCAGTGGCAGTCGCACGTTCAAACCTTGAAGGCGACAGTAAGTAAATGTCAAAAGTTGCACAACGTGATTCGCAAGCGAGCGATTTGTGTATCATGGCGGAAACAAGTTGTTGATAAAGCTGCGTTCCATGACCTTGCGGTCAATCTTCGTGAACAACAGTCTTTACACGAATGGCGCAGGCTCGCCGTGGCTAACTACCAGCAAAGACTGGATGCTGCGGAATTATGGGCATCAGAGCAGCAACGTCAATCTCTGAAGGCATGGGCGAGATCAACTCTTCAGAAGGGTGGCCAGGCACATTCGGCAAACATGGTGAGACGTAGGCATGAACGAGACCATCGAAACAAAGCCTTCCACTGGTGGCGGCACCTCGCAAGCCGATTGAAGCAAGTCGAAGCTTTTCCGGACCTGCAGTCGCCGGCTCTTTCCATTCTCATCAATGACTCACACACGACTACCTTGAAACAATCGAAATGGCCGCCGCTTTCTCGACGGCCTGACTACAAGCAGGAGGCTCTGACTCCAATCCATACCCCTTCTCGCTCGACTGGACTTTTATTTCCCTCCAGTCATGCGCGTGGCCTGCGTTTTACAGATCCTGTGGCCAAAAGAGGCCGAAGACTTGAGAACTCTGGTGCTCGAAAATCTGATCTATGGAGACAAGGACTTGCTGGACGAGAATTGATGTCTGGGCACGCTGATAACCCGATGACAACACCGAAAACGCCAGTCCCTACCCATCTTCGAAACCCTTCCAGATATATTCCAGCTCTGGCGGTTCATCAAGAACAAGCTTCACTGGCCAAATCGACCCGCATGCCGCCTGTTCGTGGTCAGGCTACCCAGACATCTAGTAGCATTGCTGCAGCCAGTCGGTCGCGAAAGGGTAACGAGGACATGGAAATGCCCGGGCTAGCGTCAGACAAGATAATTGCTTTTATATAATATAGAACCTTGTAGGGGAGCACAGAGTGAGGTTACAATTCTTTTTAAACCACCTGAGGGTATTACAGCTCCATAACGTAATGAACGTAAGTCATGAGTAAACATAATAACAATAAGTTATAGCATTTTTCTTCCTTATAAGTTGTAAGTTAAGTACTAAGTGAGTGGAGAGGATTCGAAGTAGTAGGGCTAGTTAGTTTACAGAAACTACTACAATTTCTATTAAATTCTGATACAATAGGATTAAGAAAAATATTTAAGACATTACTCTTCGCTAAATATCACAAAATAAAACCTACATTTTTAAAAGCACTAAAAATAAGTAAAAAATAATACTTTACTACTAGCAAAGGTTCTATATACAATATAGCATAAATTAATAAAGCTAGCGAGCGTAGTATAATTAACTAATTAATTAATACTATACTATCTGTATACTGCAATTATTACTTAATAAATTATCTAAAAATATATAGTAATCTTATTTTTAAGTCCTTTTTTTCTTAATAAATCTAAATAATTATTAATATTTATAATTATTTTAAGATTTTTTTAAAGTTTAGGCTTTAGCTACTATAATAGTAGTGCTCTGTATATTAATAACTTAATAAAATAACTAAGTTAATTACTTTAATAAAAAATATATAGTTAATAAATTTTTATGTAACGTTTTTTAATAGAATAAAAAAGTAATTATTATATTAGAAAATGGTTTTGTTTTTAGACTTAATTATTATTAGAATAATGCTTAAAGACTATAATTTAGAAGCAAATTGTAAGGTCCTCATAATACCGAGCCTGTTGGGACTAATTCCCTTATGCTTAGTTACGCACTCGCTTATAATAGCCCTTAAAAGGCTGTTATATACATAAGGGAATCTTAGAGAAAGCAAGCTTTAGTTAATATACTAGTCACTATATTGCCTTTGCCTAGCTACTGTATCTACACCTAATACAAATATTATAGTTAAGAAAGCTAGCCTAAAATACCTAAACTACTACATTTAAAGGTCTTACTATAGCTTTACTTAAGTGCTATAGTAATTATAGGTTCTATTAACTTATTACTAACTATAATATTAAGAATAAAAATTAAAGACTTACGTTTTTATAAATTTTATGTACTACTTATAATGTATACTATAATAAGTTAGTATACTATAATTTAAGACTAAGCTATATAAAGCTATTAAGTAGGGCAGTACATTGTTTTTAAATTAGCCTTAAGTTAAGTAAAAGAAGCCTTATACTTAAAATAATTATTTATTTAATAATGTTTTAATTATTTTATAAATGTTAAAGATTTTAGTTCTTGTTCTAAATAACATAAGTTATAGTTAAGTTAAAATACTATATTCAACTTGACTATTGTATTCTTACTAAATATCGAATTATAGGCAGGCACGCGATTTTAGGTTAACAAGTTCGGAATGAACCGAAACCCCCTGTGAATCGAGGGGGTAGATCAAAGTATCGCAGTTCTTTCGAGGCCGAATGCCACTTGTTTCAGGCAACCTTTTTGGAATTGCTCCAGCCAACTCTTCTTAGTACCTACGGCGACGCTCGTTTCAATTGAGAGCTTGCGCTCGTCTTCCAAGCAAAACCTGCTCCTCATCATGGCTAAGCACAGCCAACTCTTCCTGCTGGCCGACCACATCAAGCTCTCACTTCTAGAGCGTCGACGCGCGACGAGCCTGAATCTCGATGACGACACTCACGACGGACACATCTCGCGCTCACTAGATCAGCTCCGCACGGGACTTGCCTCGTTACGGCAAGAAAAACAACGGCATGAGCAGGACGGCCAACAAGAGTATGAAGAGACTTTTTTTTTTTTTTTTTT
>SRPT01000627.1:0-18087 GCA_018360205.1 Claviceps digitariae
TATTATATTTGCTATAGCTAAGCTCTTATAATACCTTATAAACCCTGCTTTAAAGTATATAAAAGTAGTAAACTAAGTAATTAAATATTTAATCCTAATAAAATACCTTACTTTAAGCTTTAAAGGTATAGAAGAAATATATATAATATAAATCGCTAGTAATCCCTTTTTTATAGATAATATAATTATATAAAGGTCTTTATAGGGATACTTTATAACTATCTTTAGTAGTTTAATTATATAGAAAGTAATACACTAATCCACTATAATAAGCTTTATTACTAAGGCAAAGCTACTTGCTTTATAGTAGACTACTAAAGAAACTATAGAGCTATAGTAGCTTTTTAAAAATATTAAATTTAATACTTATAAGGATTAGGTTATAAGCTATAATAACTAATAAATAATTTGCCTTATTCTTAATAAGAGCAAATATCTTAGCACTTATTTATACTATATTAATATATATAATATATAGCTAAAGTAGAAATATAAGTATAAAAGCTTTAAGATAAATTATATACTAATAGTAAAAATACTAGCTAATAAGTTTATAAAGGCCCTTACTTAATAGTAATTTAAACGCTTTAAAGAAATACTTAAATTAATAAATATATATACACTATTTATACTTATAAAGAGCTAAAAAATACTAAGGTTAATTATAATATATATACTATTTAAAATAATAATTATTAGTATAGTTATAAATATAGTAAGTATATAAAAGAAAGGGTATTAAGTATATTACCCTAAATAATTATATAAAAGCCCTTCCCTTATACTATAAAAGCGCTATAAAAGTAAATAAAATATTAAAAAATAGAATAATAATACTCTAAATACTAAATGCTATATTATATAATATTTAAATATATTTTTTAATAACTTCTTTTAACTTAGCTACTAAAGTAATAATATAAGCTTCCCTTTTTACTATTATAGCGCTTTAAGTAGTAAAAATAGCCTTAATATAGAGTGTAACCTTTTTATATACTAATTCTAACTTAGTAAGGAGTTTAATTTATAGTTTTAATGCTTAATAGCACTAATTATATATCTAGAGAGTGCTAAGCATTAATATAATAAAAAAGAGCTATAAATTAAATTAAAAAAGGCTTACTTTAAAGTTATAGTTCTATACTATTAGTATTTATTTAGTAATAAAAACTAATATAGTATATAAGTTATTATAATAATAGTTACTTAACTTATATAAAAAGTATTTTAAAGAATAGCTAGTACTATTTTTATAGTATTTTTTACTATTACCCTTATTTATAATAATAGCTTTAATATATTCTAAGTAAGGAATATATCTTTATATACTATAGATATTTAAAGTCTAAGGCTTTTAGGTTATTAGTATATTTAATTAATTAGGAGAATACTTATAAAAGTATATATAGTTTATACTTATTAAGTTAGGCTTTTTAAAGCTTTACTTTTACTTTACTTATTTATTTCTTTAAGTAAAGGCTTTTTACTTACTAATAATTACTATAAGGTTATTAGTAGTTTAAAGGAAGGGAAGGGAGAAGGAAGAGAATTACTAGTATTATAACTTTTATTAAAATTAAAATAAATCTTAGGAGATTTATTTTATAAAACCTTAGGCTTAAGGCTAAAAAAAAGCTTTTACTAAAAGTCCTTTTAAATAACTCTCTTAGATTTTAAAGGCATTATAAGTTAGTAATATTAATAGTATTTAAAAAATAAAGTTAATTATATAAAAATTTACTTATAAAGAAGGAAGAAAAAGAAAGGAATTTAAAGTTAACTATAAAGAATTAAATATCTTAAGCTTTATAGTAAGTTATATAAACTTACTTTACTTTTAACTTTACTTTCTTTTTTATACTATAAATTAATAATTAAAGCCTTTATTACTAGCTTTAAATACTTTAATTAGGGGGTATATTATATATAGTGTATAGGTAGAGTTAGGTTAATATATAAATTATAGTAATGCTACGCTAGGTAAGGGCTAGTGTAATGCATATTATTCACTATTTATTTTCCTTTATATATAATTTACTAGTAATCTAGAATAGAGTTTAGATCATTAATAATCCGACAATATTATCGCGCATTCCTGCAAGAAAGACTCTTTATATCTTCTGACGCGCCCATGTCCCTGTTCACTTGTTGCTGCCACGGATATAGTACACATGCACATTCATACATATGTACATATGTACATACATACATATGTACATAGTTTTTACACAGAGGCAGGTATTGCGAATTTAGCCGATCAATAGGGAAATTCAAAAACAACCCTAAGATCTGCTTAATTCGCGATACTTGCTTCTGTGTAAAAACTATTGTCATCTCACTGTATGTAGGTTACGCCCGACTGCTGCGGGATCCAAGCGTGGCCAGGAATCCGGTATGAATCGTATGATGGAGCGCTATCCTTCCTCGTCCCCTGCCAATACCCGCACGCGTGGTGTTTCCTGGAGAGCTTATGCGGGATCTGAATAACCCAGGGCCCTAGCTCACACAAATCTGGTGATTTATATGTAATTGATGTTTTAAGGATAGTCATCTAATGACACGAATCAAGGCTGTTGAGGATTATTTTAGGGGTGCATTACCTCTTCTTCGCTGATGATGGCCTTCTCAGCGGTTCATGTTCTTTTGTTTTGTCCTCTTTTATAGATGCAATTTCTATGGGGTCTATATAGTAAAATGATCTTGAGCCAGATACCTGAGAAAATGAGGCAAAGGAGGCATGAGGGAAAACAGTCCCTGCAAAGGCACCGACCTAGCCGACCACAACATTTTGGATTGCCATCCTTTCCAACATCCCTGCTTCTCGTGCGACGCCCCATGTTCCTGCCTCTTCCCCTGGCTCCTTAAATATCCATAGGCTAAAGTATGACGCACTTGAAGGAGCATTGGCTGCATTTGCCATGACAGTCATCCCTTTTCGCTTCTGACGTGTCAAAGTTGTGGTGCGAAGTGGCATGAGTTGGAAATACCCGCTGTTACAAACATAAATATGCTAGCTCCCTTCCTTATCTATGTCCCGCCATATTGCCCACTATGCAGCTCAACAGCCTTTTCATCACCATTCTTCTCGCAGCTACGGCCTCTGCAAAGCCCCTGCCTGACGATGATGGCACTCCTCTATTCACTTCAGGGTGTGATCCACAAAAGCCGGCAAAGTTTGCATAGGATAAGAGGAGGTATAAATTATATATAGAGCACTATAGGGATCCTACTTTATACTATTTATACCTATTTTAGTAGCCTTTTAGTAGCGTTTTTTTACTACCTTTATAGCTAGGTTATTTTATAACTTTAATATTAAACTTTTCTAGGCTTTATAATATAATAATACTATAATTACTTAACTATTTTATACTAAAAAGAAAGTACTTATTAATATTATACCCTAACTATTTTAATTTAAAGTATTTAGCGCTAGCTTATCTTACTAAACTTATAAAGAAATAATTATATTATTAAAATTACTACTTAAAGCTTAGTATAATTAATAGCTTAATAATAATAAAATTAGCATTATAAAAAAGGTCTTTAAAGGCTATATTTCTACCTTTAACTTTAAATTTCTTTATTATTATTAGTTTATAAAGGTATTTAAGAATTAGTATTTATATTTTAAAGAGCTTTAGTAAGTATTTTAAGCTATAAAGAGTTAGTTTAATATTACTTATAATAAAGAAACTAAAATACTTTAAATAAGTAAGTAAAATACTTAAACCTTTAATATTATATATAAATATTTTAAAAAATACCTAACTACTAAGCTTTTACTTATAAATAAAAGTATTATATCTTTAAAGTAGTTAAAAATCTTTATTATTAACCTTTTAGCTAGGGACTTTATTATAAATACTAATAATAACTAAGGCTTTATAGCTATTATTACTACTAAGAATATAAAAGCTAATAATAAAGAAGAGAATAATATACCTTAAAAGAGAGAGTAATAAGGCTAAAAAGAAGAGCTTATAAGGTTTAAAGACCTTTAAAACACTATAAAGCTTATTAAAAAAGATATATTAAAAAATAATAATTAAGCTTTTTATTCCCTTTATAGAAATATAAATAATACTACTACCCTAAGTTTATAGCCTTTAAATATTATATAATTAATAGCTAATAGCTTATAAAACTCTTTAAAAATACCTATACTAGCTATAAAGTAAGTAAACTAATTACTAAAAGGTTTATAATAAAAGTAAATTATAGTATAGTTATTTAAGCTTTTAAAGATTCTATTTAATATATTTAAGCCACTAAAAATAGGCTTAAAGGGGTATATTATATATTAAGTAAGGTCCCTATATATAGATAAAATAAAGAAAGTAAGTAAAAATTACTAATTACTTTTTAAGGAGTTTAAAATTTAAACTATAATAAAGGTTATACTATAGTTAAAAAAGAATTATATAAATCCCTTAATTTAGAACTTATTAAGCTTAAAAAAGGCTAAGGTTATACTAATTAAAAATATTCTTAGTATTTAGCTTTTTTATTAAGTTAAGGGCTTTAAAGGCTTTAAAGGCTATTAAGGGTTTTCTATAAGCCTATATACTTCTTTACTTTTCTTACTTTTTTAATAACCTTTTTAGTAGCTTTTTTACTAAATAAAAGAATATATATATAATATTAAATATATTAAATTTATTATTTTTTTTTACTCTTTTTATTATATATATACCTCTTAAAGCTATACTATAATTTTATTATAAATTTAAGCTACTAATAACCTATAAAAAATACTTAAAGTATATATAGTAGCTATTATAAAAGCTTTTTACTTCTCTTTTTTTAATACTATTATTTCTTTCTCTTTAAATTTATAAAGCTTTTTTTTATTTAATTTAATAAAATTAAATAATTTAATAATAGTATATACTATCTTTACTTATATAAAAAATAAGTACTTAAAAGCACTATAATAAATTATCTTTTACTTTTATTTATACTAATTAAAAACCTACTTAATAATAGTTTATAATTATAAGTATTAATAATGAAAAAGCTTTTTTTTATTTACTAAAAGCTAATTAATAAGCCTTTAGTTTTATAGGTAATACTAAACCTTTAAATAAAGCATTATAAAGCTTTAAATTAATAAGCTAAAGCCTATATTATTAAAATAAAAGCACTTTAAAGGGATTATAAATACCTTTATTAATATAATCTATATTAATATAGTATTATTAATAAAACCCTTAGTACTTACTAATATATATAAAAATAATCCCTTAAAGCTTATTACTATTAATATATTTTATAAAATATTGCTTTTTTTTAATTATAACCTTTTTTACCTATAAAGAGATATAAAAGCTAGAATATATATACTATTTATAGCACTAATAGTATTATTAAATTAAAGGAATTTATTATTTAATTTTACTAATAGTAAGACTATATTAAGGTTTAGCTAATAAATAAATCTTATATATAGTTTCTTTATTAAATTAATTAGTTTATAAAAGATTTATAATACTAATAATTAATTTAGAAAACATTAAAGCTTTATATTTCTTTAAAGCTTATTATATATATATATCTATAAAAATATTATTACTTTCTACTTAACTAACTAATAATATAAAGGTATAACTAAGGTATTAATATAAAGCTATATATAAAGCTTTTAATAAGTATTTTTTAGTATTCTAAAGAGGTTAATAAAGTAATTATTTAATACCTTAAAAAGCTAATAGTAATAATTCTATAAGGCTATTAAGAATACCCTAGTATAATTAAAACTTAGAAGCTCTTTATAAATACTAATATACTTTTAAAGGCATTAATAAGGCCTAAAAAGGCCTCTTTTTATTACTTTAAAAGCTTTATAGCACTAAAGGATTAATACTATATAGTAAAGGTTATTATTAGTAGCTTTTTCTACTAAAAAGCAAATAAAATTAGGAATATTTATACCTTAAAAGGTTATTATAGTACTATATAAACTTTATTATTATCTACTTTATAAACTTTATTAATAATTTTATAAACTATATTCTTTACTACTAAAAAATAGTAAAATTTACTTTATTTTTAGTATTTAAGCCTTTTATAGGTATTTATATAACCCTAGCTAGTGTAGTACTTTAAGTTCTATATAAATAATAGATTTATATAATTAAGATAACTTTTTATATTCTTCTAAGCAAAATAGTAGATAAAAATAGCTAGCGCATCTTAATTATGCATTCTAGGAGGGTTTGTAAACTTTGCCGGCTTTCGTGGATCACACCCTTATGCGAACAAACATGTGAAGACACTTTGCACGCCTGCAACTTAAACTGTGCTGTAAGTTCTTTTTAAATAGTACTACTGCTCCCAGCCCTGCCCGCTCTAGAAGGTGCCGGGGGTCCCCAAAATCTGTATTCTGTCGGCATGTCTGAGTGGATTTACCAATCAAATGAATCAACTACATCTTGTCTGTGCTAACATCAATTATCCATATACAGAGAACCTGGCCTGACGACTATGATCAAGCAAGTAATTGCTATTCCACGATATGCGCTCCGGCGGAAAGAACTTGTTGGAATGAGTGTCCGAAAACGTAGATAGTATATACTGCGATAAATCTATAACGGTGTTTGTGTAATACTAACTAAAACACTAGCCCTTAGTAATCATAGCAATTTATATTAATATAAGTGTAGTTTCTTGCTCCCAAGTAACATACATAACTCTCTGAATAGAATACGCAAGTAAAAGCACCCATTTAGTTATAATACAGAAGTAATTATATACTATGAAGAAACTAAATGAGATGGACTGCCTTTTCTTACAAGAGCTCTTGCCGGGCCTCTTATTCAACACACACCAACTTCATGGTTCTTTCCTGTTCTCATTAGGCTAAGATGTTTCTAAATAGATGGCCATCCGTACCCATTATGCCCCCACATTGACGTTTCGAGTTTTGCCCCTCGGCCGTGCACGACAGCCGGCATTCCAGAATTGTCAGTGAGTTTCTAGATGGATTCCATATTCCAATAAGAAACAAGTCCTTGCTTGTCTACATCGCCATAATGACTCTGGCGTCAAACACGTGCAGCGGCTTCCGCAATCTGCACAGAAGGATGCCATACATGGATGCAGCGTCCACATGAAGCGTGACTGGCGCCCTTTTTGAAGGAGCCGGGACATTGGCCGCAATCCGCCATGGCACTAACTGTCACGGTTCTTTCCCCATTGGCTTTTGACCTAGCAAAGTTGTGGTGCGAACGCGAACTAAGGAGAGAACTAAAAAGGTGACGCGTCGCACGAGTAGTAACTACATCCATCCATATGTTCATGCTTGTTGGTTATGCCTGCTTCTAAGCCTAAAATACATGCCAGTTCGTACATCGCCAATCGTCGGAGCAGCCGATCGTGGCCTACTTGAGTCTATACAATGCACCCCTTAAATGATTTTACACAAGTATAAGCCCCATAAGCCCCCCTATTTAGTAATTATAGCATACAAAATACTATAGAGGCTATTAGCAAGGGCTAGTGCATATAGGTAAGGGATCTATAGGTACCTATCCCTCTCTGTAAATGAGGTTATACTAATGTACCCCTACGTAGCATAATCCATGATTGGTCTGTTCCCCCTGTCATGTAGATGCATAAAATCATTTAAGGGGTGTGCTGTAATTCCCTACTGGGAAATACCCGCGGTCGGAATATAAATATCCCAGCTCCCTTCCGTCCCTGGACTCTACACGATATCATTACACTCCCCCATTCTACCCAGAAATTTCATCGGTGTTGCCCACCATGCAGCTTAACAGCCTCCTTGTCAGCATTTTTCTCGCCACTACGGCCTCTGCAGATATTTTCGATTATTGGAAACAGCCCGGCGGTCCAGCGGGCCCTGCTCAAACTCACTCATGCCAGGACTATTGTTATGGACTCGTGTCTGGCTGCAAGGCGAACTGTGATGTGAGTTGCTAATAGTCCACTTCTTCTTTCTAGCGCTAATATTGATTTTCTTTACATAGAAAAACTTCGATGCTACCGACCCACGACGCGCAACTTGCATTAAGGCGATTTGCGACGACGCTCTCAAGTACTGCATAGCTGACTGTTAGGAAACGTAAGTAGTATTTTAATACATTGAATTTTCCATAACAAATACTAACTTTACCCCTAGTGGTAGGAAGTGTCAGTAATTTACATAAATATAAATACAATTAAGCAGCAGTATAAGGAAATTTAATTTATTTTACTTTTTCGCTATTACAATTTTTAGCTTCTTTCCTATATAGGGTGCATAGTGACGAAAACTTGTTATATTTACAAACCCTATCTACTGAGGATACTTCACTACGTTTTTCTCGCTACATGAACTTTTTATTGTATTTTTAAGATGAAGCATTCTAAATATTATAAATAAATCCCTCCTTTAAAAACGTTTAATGTTAGTTAGAGAACATTCTTTATATAAACATAATTGTTAGAGTAATACTTTCTTTTACACGTTAAAAGTATAGTCCTTTTATTACTTTTTTCCCTATTTTTAAACTTACTTTCTAAAAACATTCTACTCTATAAAAATAAACATGTTTTAAGTGAGTATTATAAGGGTCTTTAGAAAGAGATTAGTACTAAATTCTAAAGGACAGAGTATTAGTATATATATTGTGTTGGCTAGGAATAACCCTAAAAAGATAGGCTATACACTAAAAGAAAAGTCATATAAATTTTAAGAAAGGTAAGATATAGGTTTTTTCTATAATAATAACCTATAGTTAGAATATAAAACAAAGTTAGTAATTAGGTTATAAAAATCCTAATTAAATAGTTAATAATAAAATAAATATAAATAAAACTTTTAATTTAGGGTATTTAAAGTATTTTAATAATATTATAAGTAAAGATTTATATAATAAAAAGGCACCTTAATTAAATAGTATAATGCTAGCTATACTAATAATAATACTTATTAAAAGCACTTATATAAGCAGAAATCTGCCTATTTATATACTTTTTTTAATTAGTTAAATAACCTTCTTTCTAAGGCTCTTTCGGACTTATAAACACCCCTTTCCTCCGCATTTTATACCCTTCGTGTAACCTAGCGAATTTTTCGTTAGGGCACCCAGACCCCTAACACAACATCTCTCATGATGCCGCGTTTTGACATCATGAGCAGGGTCGAATGCAATTGTGCCAAACTCCTCCCAGTATCGGACCATCGATTCAGGTCATAGGAGAACAGCGCGACTTGCGGAGTTCAGACGAGCGGGTGGTTATTTATATTTTACTAGTAATTTAGAATAGAGTTTATATTATTTATAATCTAATAATTATCGCGCATTCCCGCAAGACCATCGCGTCCCGCACCACAGCCAGCACTTCCGGCATGTCCGGCAGAGGATCGACATGCTCGTCTACGGCGCCGCCGAGGGAGCCATTTCATGAACAAGTGCCCTTCCATGGGACACACATGGACTTGAACACGGCTTGACTTGAAAATTACCCGCTCGTCAGCCGCGTCCGGTTATTTAAGCAACGTCCGCAGAAGGATGCTGACCGCGGCCTGCTAAGCGACGCCCAATGCACCCGCGATCAGAAATATAATATCACCCCTCCTCTTCGCTAATCTGTCGTGACACTCATTCATCTGTTCTCTCATTCTACGTCGTCAAACCGCCCACCATGCAGCTCAACAGCCTCCTTGTTACCATTTTCCTCGCCGCCACGGCATCTGCGCAGAACCCTCCCGCTGACGCCGCTCCTTCTCCCGGTGGTGAGCCAAATGCATGCCAGCAAGCTTGTATGGAGGCTTCGGATCCCTGCGTTTGGAACTGTGTTGTACGTTATTTTTCATGGTCCCTCTTCTCAGCGTCAATATTAATCCTCTATACATAGAAAACCTATTCTGGTGACGGACCAGCAATCAACGATTGCAACACTAAGCAATGCGTTCCGCCTCTCGCTGAATGCAATAAGAAGTGTTAAATATTGTGGGCGGAGTGTCATTTCCCTCACCACTTCTTCGAGCTTATAGCCTTGAGTTCTTAAGCATGTCGTATAAGATTATTTTGCTACTTAAATTCTCTAGTATTCTCTAGAGAAACTAATTGAATATACTTATACTTTCTCTCTAGACGTGCTATAGATCAGAAGCTCAATATACTTGATACACTTTTTATAATGTCTTTTATATCTCTTTTTTCATTGTTGTACTTGTATACATACTATGTAGCTTGTTAAGTAACATACTGAAGAACTTAGTCGAGGTAGTATCCTATAGAACCTTCCAGAGGAGTATGAGCGGCATTGGTGAAATAACACTCTGCCGCTCACAAGACTAATCGAACTCATGCCTTGACAGGAGGTCTCCCATGTTGGCATCCTGTATTACAGTCGTTGAGCCTGCGATCGCAGTCGTCGTCGCATGGTCCTAACACGATACCGGACCCCGCGGGCTTTCAGAACAACATTAGCACTAAGGAGACGAAAAGCAGGAGAAGGAGATAGGGACAGGGTATATATGTAAGGAGTAAAGACACAACTTACAGAACAGCCCGAAGAGCAAGCGTTGTACTGATCACCGCATGTCAAGAGACACCTGTGCCTTGCGCCACGATAGAATGCAGCAGAGGCCACAGAGGCGAGGAGAAGGTGGACAAGGACGCTGTTGGGTTGCATGGTGGGCGATAGTATATTGGATACGCATAGGTAGTAAAGAGGCTGATAGAATTAGGAAAAGGATAGGCGGGGAAGGAGGGACTGAGGTAAAGATATTTTATATGTTCAACTGCGCGCATTTCCCGGTATAACAGTCCATTATAGCTCGCATGATAATAAGCTTCGCTTTCCTTCTGGCCACGTAGCGGCTGCTGCGGCGTTCAATCCAGGTGTTTTTTTCTTTTTTTTGTTTTCTCAAGTGGCTTATATAATAGCTTGGTTTTTTAACCATTGAGTTTTGATTTCCATCGTCTATATAAATCCCCCTGGTGAACCTCTTCTTGAGTACACTTATGCTCTGGGAGGTCGCTCCAATTCCCCACCTCCCATTCCGCACTGCGAATGGCATTCGTCCTGGTTGCTGTTGCAGATTTTCATGCAATTCGCCCCAGCTCCACGTGACTTTGTGAAAAGAATTAGCGCTAAGAAGTAGAAATAGAAGAGACGGGACAGGTTGTATCTATATGCATGTACATATATATAACAATCAAGAGTAAAGACACAACTTACATTACAGTGGTCTTGGCAATCCTGATAAGTCATACTGCACGGCAGGCTACAGTCAACCTGACGGACGTTTACAGCGCGATCGACTGCAGCAGCAGAGGCCATAGAGGCGAGGAGAAGAACAACAACGCTGTTGAGCTGCATTGTGGGCGATGGGACGGTGGATGTAAATGGTAGGAAAAGCTTGCAAATTGGGATATTCATATCATCTAACGCGCGCGTTTCCCCAGGATACAGTCCATTGTAGGCTCCCTCCTGGTGTCCCTTCTGGCCACCCATAACTATAACCCTCGTGGGTTACGCCCGCCTGCTCCGATCTTCCATCATGACTCTCTGCAAGAATAACAAGGACATCCCTTTGGGTGCCCGAAGGCGCCAACGAGGTCACGGAACCCACAATTGCACCAGTACAGGCAAGCTACTTCTAAGTATTGTTAGTTAAGTGATAATAAAGGTAACGCTACGTAGTTTAAAGGGTTGCTAGAACCTGAAATCTGGTGAGGCTTATATATAAATATAAGGTATTCAGTACTTAGCCTTATTATAATTGGTCAATGATCCTAGCAGTGACCTCGTTGGCGCCTTCGGGCACCCAAAGGGATAACCCTCGTGGGTTACGCCCGCCTGCTCCGACCTTCCATCATGACTCTCTGCGAGAATAACAAGGACATGGCCGGTGATGCCACGCTTCTTTTCTAGGGCACGTTTTGTGGAGTTGCGTCAATGCGCGGATCATCACAAGGTCGCGCTAGCCAAGGGACCTCAGCTCAGCGCTTTGCCAGAAATGTTCTTCTTTCCAGGCGATGGTGAGGATGGTTCTCCTATAACACCCATTGGGGCATTCCTGCGAGAATGAGCGACTAAGATGCGGGGGATTGGGCATTAGACTTCTAGGGATTCATTTGCCTTAGGCTGTCATCCAGAAAGGCCTCAACTTGTCATCTGTAGCCTCCCGGGCTGCCACACCGCCGGATCTCCTCCGGACGCCTCGTGGCCAGCATCCGCGCTCGGGACCGAGCTCCGAGTCACGTGGCACGTTCCCGACTCGCATGCCGGCTTGTGCCGACACATCAAGTTCCGTCGCGGGCAGCTTGCTTTGCGGAGCTGTGGCGCGGAATATAAAGGGTAAGACGCACTAATTCATAAGTACACTTGTTTTTTTTTTATTTTGTTTTTCTTTGTGCAATAGAACTAGCTGCAACCCGTTCCGGCGCGGGAATACCTCCTGGACCGTCTCTGACGTGAGCTACTACTAATAAAAAAGAAAAAAAAAAAGAGGCTCACCTCGATATGGACCGTGATTATCACGGCAAGCTCGAGCTTCCCTTCCGGTCCGCCCGGCAATTGCCTCCCGGCGTTCCGTTCGGGCTCGTCTCGGCCGGCAATCAGCGGGGCCCCTCCGGGGCCTCTCCGCGCCCTTTGCCGCGCACGACGTCCATCTTTCTGTCCCGTTTGACCTGTTTTTTTTTGTTTTAATTCTCTGCTACTCGTGAGGAGCTACAATGATAGCAGTTGGGGTCAAACATGCAAAAACATGTGCGTCTGTCTCCGCGTCTTGGGCAATAGCTGAGAGACCTGCACTGTGCACTGCATCGACTTGAAAACAGACGGCGTACTATGCCAGCCAGACGATGGAATAGGAGGCCCGTCCACGCAAACAATCCGCACGGACTGAACTCGGCACATCGTGTCGCGCGAAATCACAGACACACGAGTCTGCCGTCTTCTTTCCAGCGAGCAGCTCATGACGGCCGAGCAAGAAGCATGGCTGTTTCAGCGGCGTCAACAGAATCCCATAGCATTTCAAAGCGCCCTCCCCCTTTTTCCTTTTTTCCTTTTTCCTTCTTCCTCTTTCCTCTTTGCCCTTTCCGTTCTCCCATCTTCTTCCTCGTCCTCGCGACTCGAAACGCAGGATTCTTCTCCTTCTGAGTGTGTCGCGACCATGGACAAAGGCAAACCATGACAGCAAAAAACTAGTAACAGCATTGTTGGCGGACAAGCATCCTGTTTCCGTCGTCTTGGCCAACGTAAAACGGTAGATAAGCCGCGACAGGCCGAGAAATCAAAGCACATGACGTGATCAAGAAAAGAAAAGAAAAGAAACAGCGTTTCACATCTCAGACGCAGGTAACACAACTGCCATTCCTACAAGACAGACGACATGGCCATGGTGCAAAACGTACACGATGCCGTTTGAAAAAAAAAAAAAAAAAGGGGGGGGGGGTTGTTTCTCCGACACAAACGCCGTGGCGAGGAAACGATCCCCGCCATCGGCCACGGCATACTGGAGGACGGGCTCCTTAAAACACCCACAAGCTACCCGCGTCTTGGCCTTTTGCAGTCCCCAAGGCGAACAATGCCGAGACGTGAAACATGCGGGGGGAGGCACAGGCGAAGAAGAAAGGCAAAATAAGAAGGACAGAGAAAAGAAAGGAGAAGAGGGGAGAAGAGGGGGTACCAGGAGGTGGGGTGGGCGACTCTAGACTAGTTTTAGTCTTGCGTTGGCTGTTTCTGCCATTTATGCCGGTGTATTACCCGCGAGTGGTGAGAGGGGGAAAGGGGGCACATGATGAGGTTTCAATTTCGTTGCAGACGAGCGTTGAAGAAAACGAACAAAGCAGAAAATCCCGAAGAAAACAAAAAAAGAAGAAGGAAGGAAGGAAGGAAGGAAAGGATAGAAGAAAAAAAGAAAGGAAAGAAAAAGAAAAAAAGAGGATGCAAAAACCTACGCGAGACGAGGGTTTACCGACGAATTGGAAAGCCACGGATTGCGGACCGCGCAGCCGAAAAGAGAAAGGAACCAGGGAAACCTCCATACACATGTAACTACATATGATATGTATGTACCCGTCTCGTCGGACCACGAGTTGGCCGCGCCGAAAAGGGCCGGATTGTCCCGTGTCCGTTTTGTATGCACGTGCCTGTTATATAGTGTGTGCTGGATATAACAAGATGGATTCGACAATGAAATGCAAGACCAAAAGTAAGATATACAGCTTTTTCATTTGACAATAAAAAAAGACTCAATACAGCTTTTCGGTAATAAAAAAATAAATTGGGCATAAAAAGATTTTAATGAAAAAAACACCCCCAATCGGGTTTAAAGTTCATGTGCAAGATTTCAAAAAGCCCACTTTGGGCCTAACACACACAGCGCAGTGGAGCAAAGTCTCTATATTTAGGAGTCCTTAATCATACAATACATGTCAATATATGTATACACATACAAGATGAGTTGAAAGAGAGATGTGGTTTTTTTTAAATAACTCATCATCGTTCAATACTATCATATACTCGCGCTATAGAAATGTGTATGTAGTGGGGTCGAAAAATGCTGCCCTGGACCGGCAATTTCTCTTGACGCGAATACGCAGATAGCGCTACTCCCGTTCTTCATACCCCTGGCCTTGCCCGAAACGGGAAGACATGCATGCATACACACATGCAAAGAATGCCATCTCAACTAAACTGTAGGATTGTAGTAGCTATACTGCAATGATATCCCGAAACTCTTCCCCCTCCCAATCATGTGGCCAAACAAGTTGCACAATCTTGAAACCCCCCACGAACCGAGGCATCTACTTTTCAGCCATGGCCATGGACCCCGCCGGTATCATCGTGACTGGTGGTGTTCGGCGATGATGAGACGGCGGATAAAATCAAAACATGAATGCAAATCCAAGTGTTTATCACGCGCCATATGCAGAGCAGGATCAAGGTGGGTTTGCTCACACACATGCTCAGTTGTGTTCTGCCGTTGGGAAAGCCAGGACGATGAATGGGTGGATGGATGGATGAATTCCCTTGAAACTAGCCCACTAGTGGCCCTCATGTCTTGTCATGGAAGACAGGCACGGGATCAGGTTGATTATTTCCCTCGATTCATGCGGCGGACAGGACTTGGGAATAGCTTTAAAAAGGACGGCCGTGTTGCGTGGTGAGAGGGAGATTTCTCGTTAATCTGCCCCGTGGTAATCATCACTTCTTCCTATCTCCTGTAACTTTTGTAACTTGATTTTGATACTCCATCAACACACACACACACACACACACACCCCTCACAATGAAGATTTCCTCCTCCCTCACCTACGCCGGCCTCGCAGCCTCGGCGCTGGCCAACCCCATCGTCCACAGCAACAGCGAGCGCGGCGCCGACTCATGGTGCGGCAACTTTGGCACCGGCAGCATCGGTCCTTACACCGTCTACCATAACAACTGGGGCGTCGGTTCCGCATCATCGGGCCAGCAATGCACCGAGTTTTCCCCCGCGGCAGGCAACTCGGTTGCGTGGTCCACCTCGTGGTCCTGGCAGGGCGGACCAGGCTCCGTCAAGTCGTACTCCAACATTGGCCTTGCCCACGTCAACCGCAACTTGGCGAGTGTGCGGTCCATTCCTAGCAGATGGAGCTGGTCGTACGTATCGCCTTGGTCCAGAACAAAAAAAAAGAATAGAAAAAGAAGAAAAAAGAAAGAAGAAAGAAGTATAGAAAAGAAAAGAATCTCTCGCAAAACATCAAATAGCTAAACAAGACGAAAAATCATCTAGATATTCTGGCCAAAATGTCGTCGCCGACGTAGCCTACGATCTCTGGCTGGCCCCCTCCGCCGGCGCCGCCAATACTTACGAAATCATGATCTGGCTGGGCGCCCTGGGCGGTGCGTTCCCCATCTCGCAGACGGGCAGGACGCCCATTGCCTCGCCTCAGATCGCAGGCTCGTCGTGGCACCTGTACAAGGGACCCAATGGCGGCACCACCGTCTTCTCCTTTGTCGCCTCGAGCAACATACAGAACTTCAACGGCGATCTGAACCTCTTCTTCAAGTATCTCACCCAGAGCCAGGGTGTTCCTGCCAACAGTGTCATCACGGCCCTGCAGGCTGGAACGGAGCCCTTCTCGGGCAGCAATGCCGTGTTTAAGAGCTCTGTGTGCTCCATCTCGATATCCTGAGGCATGTCTGCCTCCCTTTTGTCTTTGCCTTTTCTCCTCCCTTGTTCCCTCTTTTTTTTCGTGAAGAGGGTGCGTGGAAGGGCAAGGAGCAGTAGTGTAAATAGTTTTTCTTTTCTGCAGAGGTCCCTTGACCAGTTGTGTATTCGATTGTATATAGCTTTTCATGTACTATATTCTGAATTATGTGACACCATTCGTCCATTTTACTTGAACTGATTTACCCTCCATGTGGCACTCTTGCCATCAGGACGCGGCGATAATCTAGAAAGTAGAACTCATTTAGCAGGACTGTGTTCTGTCAAACGAGAAGGAATCCATTGCTCGTCTACCAAGGTCTGCCTCATCTCCAGCTTTCGAGTCGCAAATGGGGTTGGATTGCCGGTTGCTGTTCCTGCAAGCAGACATGTTGATCAAAGCAGGAACATGGCTCCATCTGTAACCGTCGTCTTTGTGAGGAGGAAGGTATCGTTTCAGGGTAAATATTCCTCCGGAGCGCGACCGGGCTTAACAGTCAAAGCTTGGCGCCGAGCCTGTGTGTTTCTGTTTTCTGTCACGTGGAGCTGACTGCGTTTCAAAGAGGAGAAGATGCATGGCGGCAAGTGGTCAGTGGTGATGGCATCGCCATTGTGATATGAAAATGAACAGGCGTCGACGAGAAGTACGCACAGCGTGGTCGGTGTTGTATTCGCCGTTGAATGAGTAACGGAGCGAAAAAGAGAATTAAAAAAAAAGTGCCTTTTTAAGGCGGAGAAAAGTGAAGATGGAAATTCACAGCGATCAAAAAACAAAAAAAAAATGTTTAGCTTCTCTTTGATTGAGCGTGTCATCCTTAGTGCAGGGGCCATGCTAATCTTCTCTGTGAGGGGAGTTAGTTGGGATTCGAACGCGCGAGCAGTCAAGCCATAGAATGGTGGGGACTAACCTGTATCGTTTCAAATAAACCAAATGCCCGAAGGCAACATGCAAAGTAAAATTGTAGTTTATATACCCCACTGGGCACAGAAAGGTGGGGCAATAAAACGCTCAGCTTCTTTAATTGAGCGTGTCATCCTTAAAGCGGAAGTAGAATTGGGAAATATATCCAAAAGTCCGAGTGGAAAAGTGGGGCTGGCTTCAATATCTGTCGTGTCGTCACATGTTATGTTTGTATTTTTTCCATCTACATCTTTTTATCTTCCACCGTCATGTACAGTAGTAGGTGGTCGGCCATTGCCAACTCCACGTACACTCTACCTTCGGACATGAATCCGCCAGACTGGATCGGCGTGTCAGATTGGGCTTGGCGCGTGGGAGCGGGACCGGCGCGTGTCGAATTCTGGGTGCACGAAACGGGATCTGATTCAGATTCCATCATACTTGTACATACAGTGGGATGCAGATAATTTTCGTACGAAGGCAAGTATCGCAAATTAAGCCGGTTAACGGGTAAATTAAAAATTAACCCTGTTTTTTTCTTCTTCGTAAAGATGTAGTACTTGCCTTCGTACGAAAATTATCTGCATCCCACTGTATGTACATATGTATGAGATATGTACATACGAGTAATGCTATTCGGAGCTGTACGTAAAAAGCTGTACCCACACAACTAGCCGCATTTCGCTAGCCGGTTGGATTGATGCACCCCCCCATACAATTTATATGGCACACCACATTATATAGTACTACTAAAAAAATAGTGCTTATCTAGGCGCATATAATAGCTAAGTTGTATGCTTAGAGCGCTGCGCTCATATGTAGTGCACGCTTGGAGCGCTGCGCTCGTATGTAGTGCACGCTTGGAGCGCTGCGCACGCTTGGAGCGCTGTGCTTGGAGCGCTATACTTATGTGTAGTGCACGCTTAGAGCGCTGTGCTTGTATGTAGTGCACGCTTGGAGCGCTGCGCACGCTTGGAGCGCTGTGCTTGGAGCGCTATACTTATGTGTAGTGCACGCTTAGAGCGCTGTG
>SRPT01000628.1:0-18018 GCA_018360205.1 Claviceps digitariae
TTGGCGGGCGGGGGTCGTTGGATGAGAAATGAGGGATGAGTGTAGGTGGTTGGGGGGTGGTAGAAGTGGGGGGGGTGTGTGTGTGTGTGTAAAGGAGGTGGTGATGATAAAAAAAAAGGTGATTTTGAATAAGAAGAGTCGGTGATGAAATGGGCATAAGAATAGCACTAATTGTTCGTGAGAGGTTAACTGCTGCTGCTTTTTTTTTTTCCTTTGTTCTTTTCTTTTCTTCTTTTTTTGTCCGCTCGTCGTGCAATGACGACATGGATCATGCACGTCATCAATCAACTGCAACTGCATCTGTGGCGCCTGGCCCGCATCTATCGATCCCGCGTGCGGGGTTCGGCCCACATGAAGATTGGACGTTTTACGTTTTTTTCTTCTTCTTCTTTTCTCTTTTCTTAAAAAAAAAAAAAAAAAAAAAAAAAGCAAAAATAAAAGGAAAGAAGCAAAAGTCGCCCTTTCTCGTATTTGTTCTCTCGTATACGAAACGGTGATTGGCCTCGTGATCATGATGAGGTCGTAACGTATGGGAGCGCTGCATGGAGAGAGGGAAGGAACTATTGGCAGTGGGTGTTCTTGGCGCGACGTTGTCGATACGAATGGCAAGGTTTTTTTTTTTTTTTTTTTTTTTTAATATCTTTTTATCTTTTTAAATATAAAAATTCTTTTTGTCTTTGCCTGCGTATACACACGTGTTGTAGCCTTTATCCTTTCCCTTCCTCTTTGTCATCTGTAAGAGATGTAAGAGGAGAAAGGTGATGGAAGAAATAATTTACATAAGAGAATGATGAGAAGATCAAATAAAACTGTAATGCCATCTAGGACGCATGGCCATCGATTCGTCACTCGTCTCCGCACGAAGACGCCAAAAAATGCACTCAACCACAACAAGTAGCATCTCACGATGGCATCCGCACGATGGCATCTGTTGTGAAATGGAGAAAGCAAAAGCTGAACATCTCTCGCTGCAACATTGACCTATTCTGGGCAACATGGGCCAGAGGGGGGCGCTCCTCTTTCGAGACACATACGTCCGGAGATACACACATACACCTTGTACAACTGTACACATGCAGAGACGCCAGCATGAACGCCATGGTCCACGGCGCACGACATGTCAAGAGGGGGTGGTTCTTTTTTTTTTCTGTTTCAACATCGTCTTCTCCTTTCGCAGACGTGCATCTGCGTCAAGACCGGACGGCAGAAAAAGTTCCGAGACATCATGACATCAGCCTCGCACGGCCATCCCGTAAGCCGGATCACCGCCGACCGGTCTGATCTAGTCGGCCTTTGGAGCATACGCATCCGCGGGGCTTTTTTTCTTTTATTTTTCTTTTTTGTTTAGGCCTTCTAGAGGCAATATAAAACATGGAAGCTCCCAAGGACATGTCCAGTCGACAGTTGCAACACTCTCCCTTTCTTGGTCACACAATCTTGGACACAAGCAGAGCCTTTTCCATCAAAGAGTTACATTTCAACTTTATTTTCAAATCCAATCAAAGCCTTAAGTTGCAACCATGAAGCAGTTCCTCCCCTCCATCACCGTCATCACCACCCTCTTCTCCCTGCTCGTTTCCGCCGAGCCAAGCCCTCCCTATGCCGTCAACCTCTCTGTCGATCTTCTCGGCTCGCCTATTGACAACGAGCCCATCAACGCCAATGGAGGCAAGTTCTGGATCGGCAAGCCCACCAGCCAGTACTGCCCGCCCAATGTCGAGCAGGCCGGCGATTGTCCCCTGGGCAATGACACGTCTGTGTGGGTGAATAATGATTCTGCCACGAGTTCATTGGTAGGTTTTTCTGCCTATAATAATTGTTCTTTTCTCCTTTTTTCTTTTTACTTTTTATGTTCGATTTGAAACCTTTTTCATTTTATTTTATTTTGTGTATATATATGTATACATAACTTCAATCGCATATCTAACCCCCTTCCAATCCGTTTTCAACTGCCTACACCCCCCCCCGCTAACCACACCCCCAGAATGTCGTCGTCCCCGGCGGCCAACAAATCTACATTGCCCCCGATTCCTCCCTCTCCTTCACCCAACCTCACTCGGCCTACATCCCCCCCGGGTCCATCGTCGTAGGCTTCACCGTCCAAGGGAACCAGCTTCTGTTCCCCACGCGCAGCTTCGTGGCCTGTCTGTCCTACGACAGCGTGTGGCAGATCTTTGTTCCGCTCAAGATCTCCCAAATCGCGCTCAGCGGACCGTGCGTGCAGATCAAGGTGTCGACCTCGCCGGCCAAGTATCCAGTTTGGGAGTATAACTAAATAGCGAGGGGCTAGAGGCCGTGGGGACGTGTGGTAGTGTTGGTGTTTGATTGATGCGTTGGGTGGTTTTTTTTTCTTTCTCTTTTTTCCGGGGATGTGTGTGAATTGAAAATGGAAAATTTGTACACGCTATGCAAGCAGGAACGGAAATTGAACATGAACATGAGTGCTCCGGTGGCTCGAGATTGCACCAGATTGTACACAAATACGGTACACGACGGACACGCAACGTCTCAGAATGCATGCATCGTATCTATGCTGTTTGTACACGGCCTATTTCTAAAACAAGTGGTTGTGTCTTTTTCCAATTTGCTCATCTGTCTCGTACATCATGTTGGTGAGTGACTACCAAGTTATACAGCTCTCACTCAGGAAGCCAAGAGGGGGCGTTATCGAGAGTAATCAACAGCAGCTTCTCTCTCAGAGTGCATATCCATCCCCGTTTTGCCCACCTGGTCTAATGGACAAGACGCCCTCATGGCTCCCTCGTCATGGCCATTTCCATTTCTAGCCTCGCCCTCCACCCTGCCACATCCCCATCTTCCTCCTCCCAATACCCTAGCATGTTGATGACCTTATATACCGCCTCCCGCCACCCACCCGGCATGCTCATGTCCGACTTGGCCGCCGCCACGAGCGTCAGCGCACTCCGCGAGCACGCCCTAATCATGAAGAAGCCGCCGTGGTGCCGGTGGAAGAAGCCCGGCTCGTTGGCCCGAATCTGATGCATGTGCGTGTCGAGCCCTCGCCGCGCCAGCTCCACGAACTGAGCCTTGAGGACAGTCGTCGGCGCGGTCCGGTCCCTGCGCGGGTGGTGGGAGTAGTAGGCGCAGCGGGCGCGGCCGCAGCAGCCCAGACTGGCCATGACAAAGGGCCAGTACAGCATTTCGTACAGATTGATGAGCTTCCCCCGCAGGACGGATCTGGCGATGCCGTCGTCGTCAATGGCGCTGCGCACGGAGAGTTCCCCCGGCAGGTTGTCCGACCACTGTTGCGCCTGGGCCTCGTATTCGGGCGTCATGTCGGCCAGCACGTCCAAGAAGGTCGTGTTGGAGGCGTACCGCCGGCGCAGACTCATCACCTCGCGGCACAGACGGCTCGTCAGGCGCCGCAGGGATATCTCTGCCAGGTAGAACAGCCAGGAGGCTTTGGATCGTTGTGCCTCGGAGCCAGGACCGCCGTCATCATCGGGAGAAGCCGGTGCCGGCGCGGGCGGTGCTGGGAAAAAGGGGGGGTACAGCGTCGTGCCCGAGTGGTCAATGTCGTCAAAGTCTGGCAGCGAAAGCTCAGTGCGGAGCTCGCGTTCCGATTTCCACGACGACCAGTACACGGCCTGCTCCTGAGTGTCGCGGCGGCTCATTCTTTCCACGGAAGCAGCAGCGTTTGACACGTCGTCTGGGGTCGACGTGTCTTGCGCCAACATGTCCTGCGTCGACACAACATCCTGTGCTCTGGCTAGAAAGGGCAAGTGCTGACACGCGGCCAGCGCCTGCGAAAAGAAGCGCCACGCGTAAATGGGCTGGAACACCATCATCATGTAGATGCCTGACAGGAACAGACATTGCGCGCCGACTATATCAGATCTGATGAGCAACAGGCCAATGCGCTTCTGGGCCGCCTGGAAGAATACTTGAGAATCGGCGTATGCTTGGGAGCCGATCCGTGTCTCGGGACTGGGCCCGAACGGCGTGGCGATGCTCCCCAACGCGCAGATGATCAAGGCTAGACACGAGGCCGGAGACCAGTCGATGCCGTCGAGAAAGACCCTTCTCACCAGTCGGCGGGCCGAGGGCTCGTCCAGGATGGGGTTCTTGCAGTGGATGTAGAGAAAGAAATTGTCGAGCAGTCGGTAGATGCGGTGCGAGTCCATGTCCACGAGGGCGGCGAGAGAAGCTGAGCCCGCGGGAAGAGAGACGGCATCAGCCGGTAATGTAGTGTTTTTCGGTGGCGCGAAAGTCTTGTTGCTGCGGAAAACGTGCCATTCAAATATTCGGTTGACGCGGGTAGGTAGCACGCTGTGCAGGTCCAGGTCCAGGTTCAGATCCAGGTCCGCGTCTACTTCGTCGTGTTCATTGTCCTGTGAGCCGTATATCCTGTATGTGCTCAGTCGTCGGAGCTGGTGCCGTTCCCGGTCCCGGTCCCGGTGCGAGTCCGACGCCGAGGCCGGCGCGCAAGGTAATGAAGCGGGCGGTGCCGCGGCGTCAGATACGGAAACAGAAACATGGCGCGCGGGAGCATCCACATCGGCGCTGATCGTCGTACGAAGAAGCCGCTCGAGGCTATCCAGACGGTCCAAAATCTTAAGGCTGGCCGGGTCGAAGCTGGACAGGTCGACCGCAGACTGAACACATGTTGCGCCAACGCTGACGCAGTACGAGCAACTTGGCTTTTCGTTGTCACACTTTGTCTTGCGAGCCCGGCACACTTGACAGGCCGTGTTGGCGCGCTTGCGCGGATAGAAAGCAGCGCCTCGGGGGGCTGGTCGCTTGCCGGAGCGGCGCGTCGGCGAGCTCGGAGGCGCGGGTGCAGGAGCGTCGCTGCTGCACCCAAGGGCATGGTGATTCTTGACAGACTCGGACTCGTGACTGGTAGTCGTCGCTTTGATGTGCTGCTGCAGCAGCGACGACGTCGTCGACATCGGAGACGGCAGCATCTCAGATGAGGGCCCAGCTTCGACACGGCATGGCGTCAATGGCGTCGACGTGCCTAGATGCTTGAGCGGGAAAAAAAAAAAAAAGAGCGCAGGTGATGATGAGTCGAGTCAGAAAGTTTAAAAAAAAAAGGGTTAATAGAAGGAAAGGCCAGACTGAAACGTGTCCGAGGGGCCCCGCAGCGGGAGCCGATCCCGTCCCGGCCCTTTGCGCGCTTTCGGCCCGCGCTCGGCCCGCTCTTTTTTTTTTTTGGTACCGATTGTGTGCCGGGCTGCCGGCTTTCTGTCAAATCTGAGTCCGGGCTTTGCAGCGCGAGACTATGTGGATATACATATGTATATATGATATCTGTCTCCTTGATTCCCGAGCCACGACGCATTATTGCTCAACTGGCTATTGTGACTGAGTTGTGCTATTTGGACAAGATACAAGTGCCCTCGGCCAATACTATATATCTATTATCAAATGCGGTCGGTCATTTGTTTCCCGCCTCCTGGCCCATACCGGCTGCACGAGCGTGACCGCCGCCGTGTTGATTCTCCGTGTGAAGCGACTTCGCGTCATCAGTCGAAACAAGTTTTGCTTTCTACAAGTATACCTGAGACAAGTCGTCCATTCTTTTACAAAAGAAAACGCCCAGACACACATTACGAAAGAGGTCAATCGACCAGCCCAGGGCGCCCACGAACACAGACGCGACGACCGCTCCGGAGACAGCCGTATTGACGTTGTCGTGACGCCACACGGCCATACAAATGGCCGGCAACTTCCTTGATGATGATCCCATGAGGTACCTGCTCACTCCTTCGTCTTGCATCTCATGACGAGAGCCTCTCCGCATCCATTACCAGACGCCAACCAGCCAACGAGGTGGCGAGTCGGGGAGTCACAAGACGATGAAGCAGACAAAGCAGGTGCCTACTGGGGATTGGCGGCACCGCCTGAACAGTACGCTACTGTTTCCCGACATTTGATCCCATGATCATCAAGCGACCATGTCGTTTACGCGACGAGCAAGCCAGCTCCGTCGCATCCATGTTGTCCCGCCCATCTCTTTCGAGCCCAAACTTCGTCCACCAAGGACACAAGTCCTGATGCCGAGGGCAAAACCGCCTTCATCGTAGACCCCAACGGATAGTACAACAACAACTTGTAGTAAACACATCGAACCAGTTGATTATGACTTGGAGCACATGTTGAACACACACACACACGACCACATACTCTTATCTTCTTTTTTGTTTTCTCCTTTTTTTTTGGATTTGCTGACCAATGAAAAGACATGCCTCACCCCCTGCTCCCGTCTATTATCAATGAGCCCACGTGTGGACAGACGCATATAGCTTCGCTTCTCAGTTATATGTATATTAAAGTTGACCTCGACCTTAAATCTGCGGGAACCACCCATCACAAAACATTAGCATAAAAAATCTTCCTCCATAGGCCTGTTCATGCCCTGCATCGCCGCGACATGTTATAAGAGAAGGACTATTACGTACTAGGTGCGACGCTCTTTTTTTTTTTTTTTTTTTTGCGCAGGCCCTGGCAGCTTATGCGATGCGTCAAACGGGGACAATGAAATAAAAGATACACAGTCAGCGATGGATCTACCCGGAGACCTCCTTAGTGTTCCACTAAGGAGACCACAAAACCTTGGGACAACCACATTATTAGCGGGATAGATAACTACTCTAGCCCTATTTTTTTTTCTTAGTATTCTATAGTAAAATTTACATCCCTTAAATATATTAATGTATTTATAATTATAAAAGGCATTAATTTCTAGATTTTATTACTACTACTACTGCTTAAGCCCTCTAACCTCTTTAAAAAAGCTTAAAATCTAATGTATAATATAATAAAGCCTTAATTAATAAAAAAACAATGGTTATAATAGATATTCCTAGCTGCAACCGTATAAATTATATGTAGTGACCTGGCATGCATTGTCTTAGTCCTAGATGCCTATAGCCCTGCCTCTTTAAAAAGGCCTTAAATCTAGCCTTTTTTTACTTCTATTGTTAAGAATATATAATAAAGCCTTAATTAATAAAAAAACAATAGTTATAATAAATATTCCTAGCTATGCCTATATAAATTGTATGTGGTGACCTAGCATAGGTTATCCTTAGCTACCTATAGCCTAGCCTCTTTAAAAAGGCCCTAAATCCGGTCTTTTTTATTGTAAAGAACGCATAAAGAAGCCTTAATTAATAAAAAACAATAGTTACGACAGACATTCCTAGCTGTGCCTATACAAATTATATGTAGTGACCTGGCATAGGTTGTCCTTAGCTACCTGTGGCCTAGCCTCTTTAAAAAGGCCTTAAATCCAGTCTTTTTTATTGTAAAGAATGTATAAAGAAGCCTTAATTAATAAAAAACAATGGTTATAATAAATATTCCTAGCTGCGCCTGTATAAATTATATATAGTGATCCAGCACGCATTGTCCTTATCCTAGATGCCTATGGCCTAGCCTCTTTAAAAAGGCCCTAAATCCAGTCTTTTCTCTATTGTAAAAAACATATAATAAAGCCTTAATTAATAAAAAATAATAGTTATAATAGATATTCCTAGCCGTGCCTGTACAAATTATATATAGTAACCCAGCATGCATTATCCTTATCCTAGATGCCTGTGGCCTAGCCTCTTTAAGAAGGCCTTAAATCTGGTTTTTTCTCTATTGTAAAAAACACACAATAAAGCCTTAATTAATAAAAACAACGGTTATGACAGACATTCCTAGCCACGCCCGTACAAATTGTATATAGTAACCCGGCACGCATTATCCTAGTTCTAGATGCCCGTGGCCCAGCCTCTTTAAGAAGGCCCTAAATCTAGTCTTTTTTTGCCTTCTATTATAAAGAACATACTATTAATGCTTAGCTTATCACTAGCTTTAATTATATATAATAAAAATAATAGTCGCAATATAAAATACGTGATTTTCCAGGCTGCGCCCGCTAAATTATATGTAGGGGTCTGGAACGAGGTGTCCCGCCGATAATGTGGTTGTCCCAAGGTTTTGTGGTCTCCTTAGTGGAACACTAAGGAGGTCTCCGGGTATGCTTCTTCGTCGTATCTCAATTCCAGGTCCCTGGACCTGCAGCAATAGCCTCAAAATTGAAGTGGCTCCTCTGCAGCCTAGCAATTACGCTTAACCATCGCGTGCTAGATTCGGCATATGGGAAGCAGGCATTCGCAGCTTGTGCAATGCATGATGATGGAAGGGTTGGGTTGTACGCAGGTGTAGCATTGGAGCATTATACAGATGTATGTACAGATGTATTGTTTATTTAAAGTTGTTTTCTACCTAAAATCTGCGGGGAGTGCTTTTTCTATGCAGATACCTTTTTGTGGGAGCAATGTGGAGAACTTAACAGAAGAACATGATTGTATTATTTTCTCCAGAGGATATTGTTGCTCAAGAATGTAAATGTATAGAACAAAAAATCCCAGGGCTTATGACTTGGTGGTAGGCAGGCAATAAGCTATGAGGAGCGGTGGGCGGGATATTGTGAGAGGGCCTAGAATGGGGACCTGTATCTTTCTAGAATGAGATAGAGATTTAGGTTTCTAGGAATCCATTGCGTTTATATACATACATATGTATATTACATACATTATACGGAGGGACATAAGGCAGAGATATTCACGGTTCAAGGTACCCTCCCATCTGTCTTATTCACCTAGTCCACACAAATGGCCAAACTCGCCGAGTGCCACCTAATCATCTACACAACAGACAGGGAATATCCTGACCCTCTACATCCCCCAAACAAGAATTAAGCAGAAAATAGCTCAAATTTTGCACCGCGGCTGCCATGCAGAAAACTTGACGCACGAATTCTGGGCCACCGAACTATACCGCACGCGATAAAAAACTCCACATTGGGGATGCCCGCGTCAGGAATGATAAATTACCCCAGCTCCCTTCCCTTCCTCTCTCTGCCAAGAACGCAACCTATCATCCATCTAACATCAGCCAGCTGTCTTCTCCAAGCTAGTCCTTTGCCATCCCACAACCAAAATAACTCGCAATCGTCGTCCCGTCGCCCCCCCCCCCCCACGATGCATCTCAACAGTCTCCTCGTCAACATTCTGCTCGCCTCCACGGCCTCAGCTGCATCCTTGAACCAGGCCTCCGCAAAAGATACCTCAAGAAGAGCTCTTGAGCAGGAGACAGTCGAACCCAATCTTGTGAAGCGCTTCTTCCGTGAGCCGTGTTATCAAATTTGGAAGACGTGCGATGGTGGTTGCAAGGTAAGTTTTGTCTTCGCTCTCTTTGCTGTGTTATTATTATTCCCAGCCCCCAACCATCTCCCTCTTTTCTTTCCACACCTCCTTCCCGGTCTTTACTTTTATTTTTCTGCTTTCTTTTGAGCGCCAACGTTAAGTCTTGAAACTTAGGGAGACACCCACTGCAAAAACGTTTGTGAAGACCAGGAATTGGCATGCCTTAACAACCACCCACCCCAAGAATAAGCACGTAGCTTATGCACGCCATAAATTTGAATGATCAGCACTGTGGGAGAAGACAGAGTATTCTACGTAGCAGGCGGTTAGTGAGAAATAGAACGAGATTTCACTCCTGGGATAGGCTATGCGTGGGAGGTCGTGATTCGGGGCCAGCTCTGCTATCATGTTGTCATATTCTCTTCCAAATCGTCATCGCATCGACCTACTTCTCCTGACGGATGACCACGAGCGAACAAGCTACTGAAGCCAGATCAATTGCGTGCGCATCTTAGCACCTACAACGTACTCTGGTTGTGGACTACAACAGGCGTGGGATCAGATGGAGTGGGATATGAACAGGTTGTTACTTGGCAGGAGGCTGACTGTTGTTTTCCAAATCTCAGCTGCATGCTCTCACATACTGGTACATGTACATATTCACATCATTGTATAATGTAGTTGGCATGTTTGTCTATACCTACTCCATCTGTGCCAACTGGGCCAGGGTACTTCCCGAGCTTCCAGTCTTGTAAAGACACATCGGATGTCTGCCCTGAGCGCTGAATATCTGATGCACATCTTTGTACTCCGAGAAATCATGTGGACGTTCAGCGTTCCCTCCGAAATTCGAGTAGCGCGCACATAAAACAACAACAAAATAGCAACAATAGACCCAAAGAATTAAATATATACGTATATGTGTATATATGTATATGTGTATATAATTAAAAGGAGGCAGGAATATTATATCAATCGTCCGACTGCTTTGCGAAGACCACGTTGTCCACCCATCTTCCGATGCTCCGCTTGACGATGCTGCGTCGAAAGGAGTACAGAACGATTGCTAAGTCGATCATCGACGTTGGTCAAACTCGACAAACTATGGTACAACACCAGCTGCATAGTGTTCTGCCACTGGATCTGATGGGTCTGCTGAGTCTGCTCAGCATCGTGTCCTGCGTTCATTTAGTCGGGGGAGGAGGATGCGCCGAGGACAATGTGCCATCCCTGTTCATTATCCGAGACAAGGTTCGCATGCGTTTTGTGAACGTGCCTACGATTTGTGTCTGCAATCACCACGGCGGACTACGGTCTCCGTGAGCGAGCTTCAGGGCGTGTAGCGTTTTGTGTCCATCAAGCTTGTGTCGGGTTTGTCACCTTGCTGACTAGAACCCCAGAATCTCCAAGCCAATGTCAGGTGCACTTTTCTCTCCTGCTTCTTCCGCAATTTTTAGCTTCCTGTGTGCGAATATGCTTCTGTCCGCCGGCGCAAGGGCTGTAATAATGCAAAGTAATATGGCGGGGGCTGGTTGTTCAGTCGCACACGAATCAGCTTACACATGTCGACCGGGGGGCTGTCTCATTACGGTGTAAAATCCGCGTTTTTGAATTTTCTTGCGCAGTCGACGAGACACAAGGGACGAAACTCTGGAGATCAAAGTACGCGGGGTGTGTGCATACTAGATATTCGGGTCCAACCATCTACTCCGCAGAGTCTCAGACTCAATGAGAGAAGCGAAAAGTGGCCCACGTTTCGTCTGTCAGACGTGACTGCTTTTCAAGGGTAGACTAATTGTGCGAGCACTGAGTCATTCCCTTTCACGCCCCAGGTGCTCCCACACACTGAAGGTGCAGCTTCAGTACAAACGGCAAATACCACCTAGTTTCTCATGCTTACCTGACAACCTAAAACCGCATGACTACGACATGTCGTCCCTTTTAGGCGCCCCAGGAACATAGTTCAATTGAAAAAAATCGCATCTTGATTGGCTTTGCGTTGCCTACTTTTCCAGTGTCTTGTTGTGCCGTCATTGATTCGGGGCCCATTCTGTTTCTCCCCAGAGAGCGGGCGAAACAGCGTCCCGCATCTGCAACTGTTGTTCACATTTTTTTCCCGTTCTTTTAATGATGCTGAAGAAACCACCACTTCAGTGTAAGTTAGGGCCAAAAACAAAAGGCGCTTAGCCCAAGTTGTAATCACTCATTGGTGCACCTCAGCAAATGGGGGTTATAGATATAGCAGACAAGAGACTGCTTTCATCGCGAAAATTGACATCGGAGGCTCATCGTTACCAAGGTTGACTGAGTTGATGAATATAATTGCGAGATCTGGTATGCTAGCTCGGGATGTCGTGAACTATGGTTTCTAAAACGGGGGCGCAGAGCGCGACCTGCTTAATGACGCAGCATTCTGCAAGATTATCGCTCACTCAGCCATGAACTGATCTGTTTTCGGTCTCTTGAACAGCTCCTACTCGAATGCTGAGCGGCTGCAGAGTTGACATTGTTTCGAATACCTCAGGCTCCAATGGCATAATATCTGAACCAAAATTATGGCTGAAAGATGGTTGAAATACGGGATGTGGAATTCCAGCCGCGGGTCCGTTTGATTCTGGGGACTTTCCGTAGACAGAATCTGCAACGGGTACCGCAGATCCTGTATGCGGTGGTGGTGACCGATTCTGGGACATCATATGGGGAGAGGTCCCAGTAGGGATCCCGATAACGGTAAGTTCCTCATTAATGTTTTTCAAAGCAGAGGCGATAACTAACATGAACCCAACATAAGCACAGATTTCTGGGACACAGAAGATAGGGTGAGAAATAGTGACATACCTGGACTAATTTGCCTCACTTGTTGCAAGCATTGAATACAATAAGTAAGTTTTCGCATGGCTTGACGATCATCCGGAGTAGCCTGCACTTGAAGAAGGAAGATGGAAGACGCGATGTAAACGCAATATGCCAGAGACAAGACGCAAAAGTTGATGGTAAATGTTCTGCAGAAAAGGTCGAAAATTGTAATAATGGAGGTTGCTGATGTAACACTCTCGACCAAATATCGTTGGATAGGTAAGTCACCTTCGATTTCGCGTTGGCCTCTTCCGGTGAGCATTGGCCGGTGGAGCAAAATTTTGAAAGCGTGATACAAGCAACTGAGACGCGAGATGAGTATCTACATAGTAAAGACATCATGAGAACGATCGGGGGATTTTTCTACGGGGTTTAAGCGAGGAACCTTACTTGAGAGTGACAATATGGGAAGGGGGCGCCAAGGTCGGCAAAGAAGCCGGATCGATTTTGAGATGGCTTGGAAGCTGATTCCACCACTGCTGTAATGACGGCTCTTGAGATTCAAGACACGCTTGAATTTCTGCGTCAGTATTCTGTGACAGTGGATCGTACATATGGACGAGAATCTCGTTGAAAATGACGGACAAAGTGCACATGCTCATGAAGCAAGAAGCCGAGTGCGCAGTCGTGGGAGGATATTTGCGTGCTGGGTCGGTTTGAGGAATACCAAAAGGCACCCATAGATCATTCTCCGCCGAGTCGTCAACTGCAATTTGATAGTTTTTTTTTTCGTTTCATGAGTAAGCTGCTCCAGTAAATAGTTCTTTGCTTGGGATCGAGGAGCTTACACATGACGTGAGACGGCGAAATGTTGGTCTGTTGTAGAGACGGTGAGCGGCCGAGGTAGAGGCAAATGAGCTTGTCCCAAAAGTAACATCCCCAATAAATGCGCCGACGAATCTCCAGCTCCTCATCGCTCAAAGGAACGGAGCCTGGAAACCGCTGGCTATCTACGCAAATGCCCAGGTGGTCAATCAAGCGGAAAGCAATACCGCTGTACGTCCAAGCCTGGGTAGTATTTCCCAGACTGCATTCTTGCGCGCTAAGCAAGAGGAGAGTTTGTATCGTAGGGATTGTGCAAACCCCGTTACTCAGTTCCTGAAACAGCATGGCTCGGGCATGTTTTCCGAACACTATTCCTCCTTGGTATGACTCATCAAGGATTGTCCGGTTTGACACATCACTTCGGGCCCATCGGATGGAATGCGATATCACGGCATTCAAAAGAGTGTGGGAGTAGTAAGGCCCCATGGCCTGCATATCACCTTTGGGTCGTCAAATAGAATTCGGCGGATGATGGGACAAATTGGTACGTACGAGTAAAAGCCGGTCGGTAGATGAAGTTGAAAAGTGGCTGAATCCAACACCAGTGCACGTTGAGGAGATATTGGAATGGTTCCTGGACGACTTGTCAGTCACGAGTCTCTCAAAAGGATCATTTCATCTTGCATGATCCCGCTTCGAACAAGATTGATGCGTCATACAGGGATCTCGGACAAATTTTCCATAGCCCTTTGATGCCAAGCGTTGCTAATGAGACGCTGTCGTCGTTGGCTATCGATATCAGAAGTACTGTTCAAGTTTGGGAAACCCGAAACGGCCGTTCCATTGCGGTCGCTGGGAAGATTGAAGAAACTGGTTGCCCCGTGATACGTAATGCCTCCTTTATCATCGACTTTCAAGCTCTGGAAATTCCGGTTGATGCTCTGTTCATCGGAGCCATGTCGCGAGGTATGTGCCGATACGTCTGGTCTGCTTGATGGCGGTGGGCTTGAGTGAGAAGAATCAATAAGGAATAGCGGCGACCTCGTCAAGCTGTTCACTTGATCTTCCAACTCCTTGATACGTTCTTCCAGGCGCTGAGTGTACGACAAGGTCGGATTGCTAAAGGGATGATCGTTAGAATCTCAGCCTCACATTATTACCATAACTAAGGGGTAGGCGAAAGAAAAATCCTTGAACCAACAGCTTGTATATGCACTCATCTTGACGAGAAACACATCGCTGGCAGATGGGTTGTTCACCTCCGCACTTGACCTATCAAAAGAAATATAAAAAACGTGGTGAGCAGTTCCACACGCATTACATGAACGAAGACATCAGACGTGATCTGCGCAACAAGAACGCCGCGGTAAAACAGATGGACTTTTGCCAAGAACGCAAGACGTGCGTTGGGCCAAGATAGTTCAATCAACGCCATGGCTACATATTTACCCAGAGGGTCCGTAGACGTACCTTGCGCCGGCGACATGGCTCACAAGAGAAGGCGCTCTTCTTCGTTGCTTTTACCGAAGACATGTCGAAGAAGACGAGTGAGTACCCAAGTATGTACCGGTAGATACCTAGGTAGGTAGGTAGGTAAGTACTAGTAGGTACTTTAGCGAGCCAACTTGTGTAGCGTGATGCGCGCGGGCCGGACGCAGCTCGCAACAAGATCAAACAAAAATTCAAGGCAGGCCGAGATGTAGGGCGGGCGTATCCTGATGAGTTCGACACGCTGGTTGGTTGTGGAAGGGAATGCGAGAGCAGCCATCAGGATGGATGCTAAAGTCGGACGAGATCTTGTACACAGTTGAGGTGGTTTGCGGTTGACAAAGAACAGGGGAAATGCAAACATTGAAGTGAGCAGCGATGATGTCTGATGTTCCCCCCCGAGCATAACTGCTGGAGTGAAACAGACCGGACGGGACTGCATGTGGGCTTGAAGAGGCACTGAACTCTGAACTCCTCCTGGGGTCAACGGACCACCACGGTCAAAAAGTGGAGCGGCTTCTGACATTGAACGTTGACAGGGAAAATGGAGATTCACCAGGCAGAGAGGGAGAACCGGAGAAAGGGGGAGGAAAGGCCCCGCGCTGAGCACTCGGCGCCTCTTTCCTGTTTGACAAGCGGTTCCTGCGAAGGAAGGCGCCACCCCACCATCAGATGTTGAAGAAACAGCCGCCGACCTCGACAAGTACCTACTGCATGAAATACGCTGCATGTATACCTCCAGTACATACGGTATGTCAGTATCCGGTACCTGTATGTATGTTTGTGTATTGTACTTATATGACGACAAAAACATGGACCTTTTGATTTTTATACTTGGTATCAAGTAGAGGAATGCAACTTCGTCGGTCCGGATTGCAAGCAAGGGGTCACACAGGCTGCTGACATGTACTCCAGGAGGACAATAGAGGCTTGGGCCAGGAGCCGGAACTGAGCTGATACCGGCAGGCCAGGGCAGCGGACTGGGGTGGGTGGCGTGGGCGCAGAGCTGGAATAGTAGCTCGAGATTATTCATCATACTTTATGCATCGAAGAGGCAACAAACCAGCACAGCCCATTCGCATCAAATGGAGCACCTTGTGGAAGGTAGAAGAAAATGCATCATAAGTATGATGGCTGTTGCGGTGTAGGGCACGCCATCAGTACATCAGACCAGTGTTAAAAAAAAGGGAGCTGCGGGCACGCTGCCCACTGCACAGACTAAGTACTAGGTACTTCTGACTCGGTAACCTCATCACGGCACGACGTCGCTCAGCGGCTCTATTCTTCACCACAGGCACGTGCCGTCAACGTGTCTGGTGAGATGAAACATTGGACGGCCTACTTTAGGTACTTTTCCTGAGGAAGGAGGAACGCGGACACTTGGCAGCACTGTCAAGGAAGGCGCCACTCGAGCTGCCAGTGCAAGTACCTAGTACTTGGGTACCTATTATCTTGTACTCCAGCGAGACCGTTTGAAGTGGCGTGGGCAGTGCATCGTCTGGATTCAGAAACTGCTTGTGGCGCCATCTCTCCATGTCCAGTCTAATGTCTAATGTCTGAACTCTGGACTCTAGATTCTAATCCACTTCCACGCCACGTAATGTAGCGCCTTTTGACATGACAAATACATGGGTCTTTTAACGTTTGAATACCTACCTACGATTCGCCTTTACAATGCAACCCCGCGTGTCCTGCCTCTATCGTGTCCGAAATCAAGGGCGTTTGTGACTCCGGGACATTAAACAATTGGGATCCGAGCCTTATTGGTTGTCTGACGCCGGCAAAGACTTCATTCAGAACAGTAACCCCGTGCAGCCAGAACCGACGAAAGCAGGTGACCAAGTGAGACGACCCAGGTTTGAGACAAGCATTTTCCGCCACGTACATACATATGTATGTAGATATGTACATACATGCACAAGTATGTATATTTATGTATATCCATCGGACATGAGTACTTACTCTTGCGCGCATTTATTTTCATGTTCACCTCACGGACCATGCGCTTTCGCCGTGATTGCACCATGACACTACCCTGGCTGACCCTGAAAGCCCGGAATTGCCCAACATTTGATTACCAGATACCAGATACCAGCCAGCCAGCCGCCCGCGTCCGACCCGTTCCAACATTGAACTTCCCAGGCACAGCGCGCTAGGAAAATTAGCTCGGCACAGCCGCAGGCGGTGGGTCACCTGCAGTCCGTGCCGGTCCACGAGTCCATCGAGTCCATCCCAACGACGCTCTCTTTCTCTCTCTCTCTGTCTCTCCTCTCTCCTCTCTCCATCCCTCCCGCTCTATCTGACGTGCCACCTGTCGAGACAGCATTTGATCATCCGGGCAATGTGTCAGGCTGCCACAGTACATGCCTCGAGAAGAGACTCGAATCAGCAAGACAAGTGCCGAGAGGGATGAGCCACGGCCCGGGTGCGACTCGTACCGGTCCTGGCTAGGGCTGACACTGTACACATCTCGAACGGACAGACCAGACTCAATGTAGCAGTTGGACATGGATTCAGCTTACATAAAGACACACATACTGTATACTTAAGTACCTAGGTATGTTTACAGCAGGTTGCATACATACGTACATACATATGTAATACAGATGTAAGTATGTATGTATATGCGGGCGGATGTATGCAACCGCCTGGGGGCTTTATCTGTCGGATCCGTCATTCCGTTCAAGCCGTCTGTCTACATATATGTCTGTCTGTCAATAATCTGTCATGCAGTAAGTAGGTACATATATACATATGTATGTACATACATATTTATGTAGGTAGGCAGACACGGAGTCTCGGCACGGAGTCTCGGTATTCCAGTACCCCTTGGGTGCGTCCGGCAGAACAACACTTGCAGGGCCCACCGTGTCAGTCAGTCAGTCAGTCAGTCAGTCAGACGCGCTTCCCGCACACTCCGCCTTGACTAATAACACGATCAATGCATTGTGCCAAGCGTTGTTTCATCATCCGAGGCGGTTTACGTGGGAGTGAGAGCCGCGGGGTTGTTGTGTTTCCTCCCCAACCGTAAGCACATACACATGTATGTACATGCATACCTAAACATGGGGAGAGACAACAAACCAACCAATATTGTCTTGCAGCAAAGCAATCACGCCGTCCCTGAAACCAGAGGGCGGATCGAGTCGGAACCGAAGGAAGCACGCAAGCCAGACAATGACACAATGACACATCATTGTCTAGGTTAAAGCAAAGTACCCTGTAATCTGATCTGCTTCTAGGGCAGTCAGAAACGCACGTCGCTCCAAGGTTTTCCTCTTCCCCCGCCAACGCAAGCATAAATAACTCGGCCAAACGCGCACAGCGGCCTGTAGAGTTGTGGAGAAAACAAGAGGCATTCGTGTCATTGGGGTATAAAATATGGGGGTGAAGTGCATCTTGTTGGGCAGGTTGCTTTTTGAGGGGTTTGGTATGACGCGTTGGTGGCTGGGGACCTAGTGCACGAACGTTGGAGTAGACTGGACAAGAAAGGCCATGAAAAATAGAACAAGTCAAGAGACAGACAGTGATGCAGGTGCAGGACCCATGATACGACTTGGACGAGGAGGTCGAATGTAGGGCGACGCGACATGACAGCCACAAACAAGGCAATGGAGATTTTGAATTATCTGTTCTTTTCTTGCTTTATTTTTTATTTTTTTCTTCTTTTTTTTTTTTTTTTTTTTTTTTTTTTTTTTTTTTTTTTTTTTTTTTTTTTGGGTTTATGTTGGTGGCGGTGGTGGTG
>SRPT01000629.1:0-18007 GCA_018360205.1 Claviceps digitariae
TTTTTTTTTTTTTTTTTTTTTTTTTCTTTTCTTTTGAAAGAACACCATCTCTGGCACATCCATGGCCACGCCTCACATTGTCGGTCTGGCCGCCTATCTGGCCGGCTTGGAAGGCTTCCACGGCGCAGAGGCACTCTGCAAACGCATCCAGAAGCTTGCCACCCGTAATGCCATTAAAAATGTGCCTAGCGGGACCGTCAACCTGGTGGCATTCAACGGCAATCCGTCTGGCTGAGCGGGTGGGCGACTTGGGGAACGGAATTTCTCATGCGACATTGAGAAGGAGTTGTTGTTGTTGTTGTGGAGGAGAAACGTGAATATCTGCGAGACGGCAAATGCTTATACTTGCATACGTGCTGATGTACATACTACATACTACATACTGCATACTGCATACTGCATACTACATACTACATACATACCTACTTAGGTACTTACTCAAACACAAGTACTTTGGGTACATACCATTATGACGTGTATAAATTCAAAGTTGACAAGTCATCGTTCCTGACTTGCACGGATTTGGCCGTCTAGGTCTGGACCTGGATGGATCTGGTGAGATCTAAATCTGGAATTCTGACCCTCGCAATGCTACCGTAGCACTCGACGCTTGGACTTGTCGAGCCGTCCGTGGACACGGGAGTAAGAAATAGCTCCTCTTTAGGAATCCAGTCCCACAGCTAAAAGATGCGCCGGTCGCTTTTTTGCATGTTTTTTGCCCAGTCTTACGTGATCCGCTTACCTGCATTGCTGCTACGCGTGTGTTAGTCCCGCAGCCTGTCTGTAGTGCGTGCAGAGGCCTTCCCCTTCTTGTGTGGTGTTTTGTCATGTCCGTTTTTTGGGGGTTTTTTTTTATATAAATAGGCTGGACGCAGCTCATCCGAGATGGAATCAATGACGAGGCCGTCCTTGGCTGCCAAACGGAAAACAGAAGCGCCGTACACTGGTTCCAGTCGTTGTATGGGATTTTCCCCCCTCATAGCTCTGAACAGAGAGGAACGAACGAAACGACATGTATTACTCGATTCTTGTGCCCGCGATCCTCGCCGGCGCCGCTTCGGCTTGGCTTCCGCATGAGCGCAATCTGGCTGCGTTTAATCAGACGGCTCGGTTCGAGCAGCTGGGCAAGCGGTTTGAGCCGTCGCTGGCCAAGGGGATCAACAAGATTCGGGGCGTCAACTTTGGTGGTAAGAAACAAGACGTTGCCGTGCCCCCTGATATTTATGGCTAAGACTGTTTCTCGTTATATATACACTTTTTACATCCATGCACATTGTGTATATCTGTAAGCTAACACCCCCAGGCTGGCTCATCTGCGAACCCTGGATGATGAGCAACGAATGGAACAACGTCATGGAATGCGGCGGCGCAGCATCGGAATTCGACTGCATGCGCAACAGGTACAGCGGCAACAAGCGCGACATGGGCAACGACAAGTTTGAGAGGCACTGGAAGACGTGGATCACGCCCGACAGCGTGCAGTCGGTGTACGACGTCGGACTCAACACGATCCGCATCCCCATCGGCTACTGGTCCTACACCGACATTGTCGACAAGGCCAGCGAGCCCTTTGCCGACGGCGACCGCATGCTGCCCTACCTCGACGCCGTGGTCAAGAAGGCGACCGACCTGGGCCTCTATGTCATCATGGACCTGCACGGCGCGCCCGGCGGCCAGCAGGAGAATCCCTTCACCGGCCAGAACAACAAGCCGGCGGGCTTCTTCAACGACTACAACTTTGGCCGCGCCGAGAAGTGGCTGGCCTGGATGACGCGGCGCATCCACTCCAACCCGGCCTACGCGAGCGTCGGCATGATTGAGGTGCTCAACGAGCCCGTCTCGGCCCACGACCCCGACAACCGGTATCCCGCGCCGGGCCAAGTCCCCGGCCTCGTCCAGAAATACTACCCGGCCGCTCTCAAGGCCGTCCGCGACGCAGAGGCCGTGCTCAACGTCCCCGACCACAGGAAGCTGCACGTGCAGTTCATGTCCGAGAAATGGGACGCCGGCTTCCCGCGCGCCAACCAGGCCGTCGCCAAAGACCAGCACACCGCCTTTGACGACCACAGCTACATCGGCTTTGCCCTCGGCGACGACAGTGGCGACCGGACGAAGCTCATGCACAGCGCCTGCAGCGACAGCCGCGTCGTCGACGGACAAAAGTTTGCTGTGACGGGCGAATGGAGCATGACGTCGGGTGTCAGCGTCGACGATGTGGATTTCTTTCGCAACTTCTTCACCGCGCAGCAGCAGCTGTATGAGAAGCCGGGCATGAATGGCTGGGTGTACTGGACGTGGAAGACGGAGCTGAACGACCCGCGGTGGACGTACTCGGATGCTACGTCGCAGAAGCTGGTGCCTACGGATGCGTTTGGTTTGGAGAGGAATGTCTATAAGGATGTATGCAAAGGGTATAGATGAGGGGATGTGTGTTGCTGGTCCAGCATCTCATACGTGTGCATTTTCAACAGGACGTCTTGTCTTGAAGCGGTGGAAAGTCGTTGTCCATGTGATGGCCGAGCACGTCTTGGCTGGACTTGAAAAAGGAGGATATTACAAGAAAAGCAAGGAATAGAAAAAAATATGATCAAGGAAAGGGGATTGAATAGAACATCTCATTTTGACGCCTATGGTGATGCCCCTGGCAAAGTTGATGGATAGATCGTGAATGTTGCAGGTTTAGATGAAGAAAATCAGATGGCGCTAAACCAACTTCGGTCGCAGCCAGCATCAAAACTACCCGGTAGGAATATGCAAGACGGGATCCACCCAACAAGCCGTGACTGGGACGGACATCAACTCTCAACTCTACTCCACAGCCTCGAAATCGCCATCCCCATCGACTGCCATTCCAAATCCTCACCCCAAGCTACTATCGACAACCGGCTTCCTCTGCGCGCCTCCCCATCCGAGTCCCACCAGGTCGAATCGATCATTTCCACGCCATGGCAGGTCCAGGCCCCGGCCCAGCAAAGGCCGCCGCGCCATCCGCGACAAACGGCGTCACCGCGCCAGCCCGCATCGGCCCTCACCCAGGCTTCATATCCAGCTCCAACCAGTACAGCTCCGAGATCAAGATCCGGCGCATGCTCAAAGACAATGGCTGCGATCCCGCCCGAGAGGATACCTACCGGCTGCAGGGCGTGCAGTTGATTGATAATGTGCGAGAGCATCTACAGCTGTAAGTTTTTTTTTTTTTTTTCTTCCCAGAAAAAAGTCTCGTCATCTCTTGTCATCATTACACTTGATTCATTCTTTCCTTTTTTTTTTTCTTTTTCTTTTTTTTTTTTTTTTTTGCAAGGCTGAACGTTTTGTCTCGTCCCATCAGCACGACATACCCTCCGCCTTGATACACACCCCAAAAAAGAAAAGAAAAGAAAAGAAAAGAAAAGAAAAGACGCAGAAAATCGAGTCTAACCTCTTGCTCATCATCTCGATTCGCCTCCCACCTAGACCGGTTCGAACCTTTGACACAGCATGTACCTACTTCCACAAATTCCGCCTCAACTTCCGCGACGCAGAATACAACTACCAGGACGCCGCGCTGGCCTCCCTCTTCGTGGCCTGCAAAGTGGAAGACACCATCAAGAAGTCGCGCGACATCCTCGTCGCGGCCTACATGGTCAAGAACCCGGACAAGACGATCCCCCCCGACGACAAGGTGTTTGAGGCGTCGGGCAAGATCATGATTGGGCTGGAGCGCCTGATCCTCGAGACGGTGGGCTTCGACTTCCGCACGCGGTACCCGCAGAAGCTGCTGGTCAAGGTGGTGCGGCGCGTGCTGGGCAAGTCGTCGGCCAACTCGTACGACTTCTTCGCCACCGCGTACGCCATGTGCATTGACTTGTACAAGACGTTTGTGCCCATCAAGCGGACCACGTTTTCCATGGTCATGGCGGTGGTGGAGCTCACGGCGCGGATGCGCGGCGAGCACGTCGAGCGGGTGCGCGAATTTGCGGCCTCGCGCTTCTCATCCTCGTCGTGCTCCTCTACCTCTGCCGCGTCATCCCGGGGGGTTTCTTCCCAGCAGCAGCAGCAGCAGCAGCAGTCGAGCACCACCCGCGACGCCGTCATGGAGACCATGCTCGACCTGCTGGACCTGTACGTGCAGCACCACAAAGCCACCCGCATAGGCACCCTCTTCGACCTCAGCACCTTCATCGACATCAAGATCCGTCTCAACACCGAGCTCGACAGCACCGCCAAGCCGCGCTACCTGCACCACTGCCACAGATGCGAAATAGAGGACGCGCATCCCCTGTCCTCGACGTCGGCGCCCCCCGCCACCGACCCCACCATGAGGTCGTCGAACCCGTGGCCGGCGGATGCGTCGATTCGGAGAACCGCGCGCGGCCAGGACGGCACCATGCGCTTCGTGTTTGATCCCGAGGCGGCCAACGGGGAGCAGGACACGGTGAGTCGTTTCTTTAGAGAGGAGTTTGAGGAGTACGAGGTGGAGGTGGAGGAGCCGGTGCCGTCGACTGACGGGGATGGAGATGCGGGTGCTGGTGGTAGAGGCCGAGCTGGAGGAGGGGGAGGAGGGGCAGTCTACAGGGGAGGCTACCGAGATCGAGGAGACCACCAACACCGTCGGGGAGCGGCGCCTTATGGAGTCTACCGCGGCGACCGGCACAGGGGTCGAGGACGGTACCATTGACGTTGAGGACTGGGTGTCTGCATGTTGTATCAAAGGAGGGGTACATATAAAAATGTTTGAATGTTGAGGCGGGTAGTATATGCATGCCAGGCGCTACACTATGGAGAGTGCTGTATGATAAGGACAAAGGGAGACGGAAACAGAAACAGAAGAAGAAAAGGGAACAGAAAACAGAAGAAAAAAAGAAGACAGAAAACAGAAGAAAAAGAAACAAGAAAAATAGAAAAAAAAGACACCTCCATCATTTCTTGTCCCCCCTGACCAAGTCCTCGCCCGTAGGTCCACTCGTCTTGACCCCATCCATGGCCTTTTCATCCTCACCACCACCCCCACCATCGTTGACCACCCCGTTTGCACCACTCAGACTGCTCGCCGAGCTGACGTCCTTGCTCTCCTCTGTCTGCACCCGCAGCCCCAACTGCCTCTCACTGTCATCCACCCCCACGCCCTTCCAGTCCGCTGCCGCCACCTGCGGTACTGGCTCCCCCTCTGCCGGCTCCAGAATCACCTCCCCTGCCTGCTGCTCCTCCTCATCCTCCTCCTCCTGCTGCTGCTGCTGCACCGCGCGCCACACCACGCTCATCCGATCCAGGGCCCTGGACCCCTTCCTGCTGGACCCCTTGATGCCGTCCATGGCGTCCCATTCGATGCTGAAGACACCGCTCTGGCACGGCCGGCCGTCCTGTTCGGGGCCCTGGCCCTCGAAGAAGGCGTTGAACCAGACGTGCGCGACGGCGGACACCATGGTGAGGCTGCTGAGGCTTTTGTGCGTCTTGTTGCGGCGTTCTACGCCGATGTTGACGTCGCTGGTCGGGACCCGGATCGGCTGGAGGGGCTTGAAGATGACGGCCAGGCCGCCGGGCTCGGGGTCCTGGGGCGCCGGCGACGGCGAGGGCGATGGTGATGGCGATGTCGAGGTTTTCAATTCTAGCGGTCGTTGTGGGTCTTCTTGTTGAGTTGGTGTATTCGTGGTGGTGGAGTGCATGCTGCTCGTCTTGGACCTGACCTTTTCGACGGCATCGGCCCCGTTGGCCGAGACTTTTTGCATGAGCCCTGTGCCCTTGCGAATGAGCACATGGCGCTTCTTGTGCTCAACTGGGGAGCGAGACGCTTGCGTCTTGTCCGGCACACCGTTCTGCTGCGCCTCCTCTTCATCCAGGGAGCAAGACGCCGCAGCCGCAGCCGCACCGTTCTTGTCGTCCTCAAGGTTCGAGGCGTCCGCCAGCTCAACCTCCTTGGGGGCCTTGTTCGCGGGCCCCGTGGCCGAGAATCCATATCCCACCAGATCCCAGAGCATCTCCCCTATGCCCGTCGTCTGCCTGGGCACGCCCCCGCCTTGCACCACATGCCTCTCCTGTTTGGAAAACGTGTGCAGCACCTGGATCTTCTTGCCGTCCTCGACGAAACCCTTTACGTCGACCTTGACGCCATTGCGCAGTCCCCACACATGGATCTCGACAATCTCAATCGGTCTTTCGAGGTATTTCTTGCCGTGTTTGGTCCAACGATCCACGTAGCTGACCCATCGCAGCTGCGAGGGGATCGACACACCGGCGCCAAACTTGGGCCGCATGCGCCGCGCCGTGAACCGCGCGAGGGCGTCTTCGGCCGTCCAGCCCTCTTCGGAGACGAGGTAGCTGGTGGCCATGGTGCCGGAGCGGCCCTTGCCGGCTTTGCAGTGCACCACCACGACGCGCTTCTCGTCCCGGGTGGTGGTGCTTCCGGAGGCTCTGACTGCTTCGGCGGGGGGCGTCGCTGGCGAGGCGCCCTCCTCTGGCGGATGAGGAGAGCCTTCCGGCGTGTGCCTAGAATCCAGCAAATCGCCGCCGTGCAGCCAGTTCCGCATGCTGGCCATGATCATGGGCACCAGCCTAAAGGGGGGAGGATGATGATCAGGCCACGGGTAGTGGCGCACCCTGCCATAGACGGCTTCATCGGGGTACCCGGTGCCCTCGGCGCGAAACTCCCATATGGCCCAGTTGTCGGCGTGTTTGGCGTCCAGAAAGGCAACGAGTTGGTCCAGCGGGTTGCGGTATGCGAGCTGGGGGTACGTTTGCGAGGGACCTGACCTGGTGGCGGGTTAAGGTCAATGATGTGTGATGATATCTCGGCAGGACAAGCGTAATCGAAACTAATGAAATGAAACAGGACTGAAACAAGAATACAAAAACAGTACAAAATAGAACATTCAAGAACACAACACAGAACATAAAAATCCATACAGCCGGAATAGAAATAACGAAAAATACATCAAACACACAACAAACACACGGCCTGTAACGAAATATAAACATAGAACCAACATACGTAGCTATTATGAAGTCCGTCACATAGCACAAGTCCAACCTCGCCTCCGCATGTCTGGCCCGCGGCCCAGCAACAATCTGGCGCAACAACGAGGCCATGAGGTGGGGGATTGGAAGATTGGAATAAAGCAGGGTAAAACCAAGGCGTGACCAGGTTCCGTTTCAAAACAGTTTTAAAATAGCGTTTCAAAACCAAAACGGTCTTTTCTGCCGGTCCAGTCTTTGGCGTTTCGTCGCCGACGGGCTGCTACAAAGATGCTGCGCAGGTAATGTCCGTGATTGTATAGGCTGAGCGGCTCAATGCAAGGAGGCTTTCGGTTTAGTTCAAATGCTGTCTTGTAGGAGTCGGGACTCAAGACTCGGCAGGTTTGCTTTGTTCTGCCCGGACAGACAATGACAATGACGACGGAGGGACATGGACATGGACATGGACATTACATGGGGACTGGAGTGGGAAACGGGAAACAGAAACGGGCTGCCATTGGCCCAATGGCGGCGTGCTGTGCTGCGTCCTTCCCGGCTTTTGGTGCCAGTCCTGTCCACGCCTTGTACACATTACTACGAAGTGTACGTACCAGGTACGTAGTCGTCATCCAGTCACACGAGCAACAGAAACAGAGCTGCTAGGCCATCCAAAACGGGCGACGAATCAAAGCGCACCGCCGCGCGTATCCGTACATACATGCATGCACGCATTGAGCGAGCAAGCACCGCACCTCACACCTCAGCTCAGCATCGACAGCGACGTCATCGCCTCTCGGCCTCGACTCCACCCGTGCGAGCTCATCAATCTGGGCAACAATCCATCGACTGCAGACTCGCTGGTTCAAATGGACTGTCATGACGCGAGTTGAGACCAAGCTCTAGTCTCGAGACACAAAAGTAGATGCATAGGTACCAAGGTAGCCAACAGGTGCTTTCCAAAAAGAAAAAAGAAAAAAAAAACGTGTTAGCAACAGAAACAAAACACAGCACAGTCAAAACGATGCCTCCAAGCAAGAATGTCCCATGACGGTACTGCATACACCCAAATCCATTCGACGCTCCTCTCTCCAGTTACGCTTCAATTCATCTTGTGATACTACTGCCAAAAAAAAAAAGAAAGAAAGAAAGAAAGAACAACATCCCCTAGTCATGCGCACTGTCCATACATAATAACACTAGTAAACGCTTCCCTCTTCATTTGACCGATGGCCATCAATCTCCACACTCTTCACGTCCTTCACCATCTGCTCCTCCTACATCTTCTTCTTGCTAGCAGCTTTAAACTGCCATGGTAAAACTACTGTCCAATCATCCCCTCTTTTGTTGGCTTCCATGTCCGATCTGTTCGCGAATGTTGGCCATCACAAATAAGCATATTACTTCGCAGGTCGCTTTGTGGCCGAAAGAAACTCGCACGCGTTTGAAAGTCCATCAAATAGCCGCACTTCTCGACGAGGCCTCGGGTACGAGCACGAGGCGCCGCCCCCGCTGCAGCAGGGAGCACCGGACTCGTAATCGTAGTTTGTTTCGGGATCTTGACTTGTCGATGCCCCGAGGCGTTATTCGGTCGCTTGATGGGATTTTTTACGACGTCTTCTTGGCGGGGGCGGGGCCGCCAGTGTACTTGCCCACGTCGGTGGCATCGTGGAACTGACGGGTGACGTTCTTGACAGTGTCCCATACCTGTCGGGCGGCTGGGGGGGTGCCCTGTGCACTGACAAGCGAGTCGACTCGAGCACCCAGGTGTGAGACGGATGCCTGCACATGGCTGCTTTGCGAGAATCGGGCACGGAAAAAGGCAGTGTACAGTGCCAACAGAATCCATGAGCGACGCTGGAACAAGAGAGCTGACAGCAGAATGCGGAACCATAGGAGCATCTCCAGACCAGCCACAATGGACATGGACGCATCGTAATACTCCTTGACAAAGGCACCAATTCGATCGGCCAATGGGTTGCTCGCACGCGCAGGGGACGCACCGTCGACGGCAGGCGGGGGCGGCTGGATCACAGGAATTACGTTGGCGCGAGTGTAGGTTGCCACGTGGAAGAATGAGTAGACGCAGTAGGGAAGCAGCGCAAGAGGGTACTGCGGGCTCAAAAGCCAAACAAGAGCCATGACTAATGAGTGGCGGTTAGCCGAACATGCAAGAAAGACAAACGGCAGAAATGCAGTCTGGAGAGAAAAGACCATGGCCTTCTTTTTTTTTTTTTTTTTTGGACGAAGAGCTTGACTTACGCAAATACTGAACGTTCTCGTCAGCAAGCAGACCGACGACACCGCCAGGCATCTTGTTGCCAGTCTTGGCCCGAGCTCGCTGAGTCTTGTAGACCACGATGCCATATGTCACGGCAGCGGCCACGAAGGAGGTGCGATAAGAAAATTTAGCCATGCCGCCATAGTAGTTCATGCGCAGCCAGGAGAAAGTGTATCGAACGGTGGTGAGAATGAGCGTCATATGCCTGGTGGTGGAAGCGAAACATTAGTCGTTGGATAGGTGAACGAGGACTGTGCCAGACCAGTCATGTTGTAGCCAGGTATCGTCAATCGGCAAGCTCTTCTGTGCTCATTGATCTTACGAGACCGAACAAATGCAGGGCTGAACAGAAGAGATGTTGCTATATTCCACGACTACCAGGACTGCAACGTCCGACGACGTGTCGACGATGACCGACCGATGGATCTGAACGGAACGCCAGAGAGCTCCAAGCCTGAGCGGGGGAGAAGTCGGTGAAAAGAGGGGGGAAGAGCGACAAAGAAAACGTACCCAACAAACCAAGCAACTAGATGCAAAAGAAGAGGTCAGCACATTTTTCAAGTCATCAGTCATTCCATTGCTTTCAACGCTTTCACGACTTTCGGTGTATCCATGGCATTCAGGGTGCTTTGCTGCAGCTTTCTCTTGAGACAGAATCGCCACAGCACGATGGGGCGACGTACATTGCAACGTTTTGGCCAGCTGCAAAAGCCTCTCCTGCAGAGGCAGGCTGGCGTTGGGTGGAGGAGCCATTGTGGTGTTGAACGACGAACGGCAAGAGACTGCGTCGTGGGAATCTGAGCGCGGCGATGGGTCAAGGTTGTCGGGGATCTTGAAGAGAAGCAAAAAAAAATCGACACGTTGTGCAGAACAGAGCAAAGGAGGAAAGGCTGTGTCTGTGGTCCGGGATGCAGGATGATGAGGTAAGAGGAGGCGGCGGGAGCTGGGCTGCCAACCTGTTGGTCCGTGCTTGCTTTGCATGTGCGGACATGTGTGTGAGCCCACTGTGAGTATGCGGATTGTGCGGTGTGGTCGGGCGGTCTGGTCACTAGCACTGGAAGCTACAGAGCTAGACAACGGTGTCCAGGGGCGCTAGTCCAGTGGGTGATAGACTCGTAGTGGCCGCCCGCAGTGCCCGCAGTGCATCCCGTGGCACTAACAGCCGGGCAGCAGGCAGCAGGCAGCAGGCAGCAGGCAGCAGGCAGCGCCCAACCTTCCTGATGTAACAATGACGGAAACGTATTCATCCGCGCGGTAATCCGTGACGAGACGACTTTTCCACGCAAACAAGCAAGGAGCTGCTCGAGTATGAGCACCATCACTGCCCCGCCGCAGCAGGTTTGAAAGGAACGCCATGAATTGCCGGACATTCACGAAAAAAGCCAGCCTAAATTGTGCCTCTGCTGGCCTGGTTGTCTTTGCAATGTGCAACAGCCGAGATGCTCAAGACCTGTCATTCCGTACGAGTAACAGCTTAAAAAGGAAAGAAAAGGAGGAAAGGGTAAAAAAGAGTGTAGGAGTAAGAGAAGGAGAAGAAGAAAAAGAAGAAGAAGAAGAAGAAAAAGAAGAAGAATAGCTAGCAACCGTTGTTAATTAAACATGCCCCCTTCTCACTAACATGAATACACTCACACCATCATGCCATGCCACTTGACCGCCTTACAAATAAATCATCAACTCTAATCCTAACCATTGCCTTTTCAAATGACCCATCAATACAATGCCTTTAAACCATCATCAGCGTCATGGCGAGCCAGCAAGCTAAAGCACGGGATTGGAGTACGTTGCCACGGAGGTCAGGCTAGAGTATGGTCATTGAATTCAGGAAATACATTGTCATGTTGTAGATGCCAAGAACGCAGTTTGTGTGTGTGTCCTTGCTGACTATTTCTTTTTTTCCCCTTGTCACGTACATATATTGCCTGCACTTATTTCCATTCCTCCCACGTCCATGCACGCACCCACAACACGCCATGCAGCATCTGCAGTAGCATTTTGATTTTAATGCAACATGTCTCATGCAACTCTGCGGGTCTCATCTCCCAAGACACACATCAAAGCCCATCTCTGCCTTTGACCATGACCTACAAGTGTGAAGCGGTTGGACGAGTATTGGAAGAACGACATCTGTGGTGCTCTATATGGGTGAAAAACGTCTTTTGTTGGGAGAGAAACGTCTTTTAAAGAGAATAAAGATCCATGTGTGGAGAAAAAAAAGATTTTCGTCTCAACGACGAATTGGATTTTTTTTTTTTTTTGTCCTCTACACTTTTCTGCTTGCTTATTATATCCCCCGACACAACAACCCCCAAACACCACCCCCAAAAACCCTCGTCTAATTCGCCCATATTTTCAACGTCTTGTCCACACTGCCCGTGGCAATGACGCATCGGATTTGTTGAGCCTCGACAGGCCCGATGCTCTTCTTCAAAAGTAGTGCGTCTGTATCGGCCGCTTGCTCTTGTGCTGTGCCGTTTCCATTGACTGGGCTGGCAAGGCCGCCGCCGTCCTTTGGAATGCTAGGGGCCCATCGTAGGCAGCTGACAAAGTGGGCGTGGGCGTCGACGAGGACCTTGACACACTTGGCCTCTTGGGCCAGATCCCAGCATCGTATCGTCTTGTCGTCTGCGCAGGAGAGGAGGAACTTGCCGCCCGGGTGGAAGACGAGCGACGATATCCAGTTGTCGTGGCCGACGAGGGTCTGGAAACAGATGCCTCGTCCGTCCCACAGTCGGATGGTCTTGTCACGGGATCCTGTGGCGAGGAACTCGGCCGAGCTGGAGACGGGTGGGGGTTTCTTCAGGCCAGCCATGGTCGCCAGGTGCACGTAGGCGGATGGTGGTGCAAATGTGCAGCATCCGACCACGTTCTCGTGTCCAATCAAGGTCAGTTTGTTTTCTGGATTGGGTACTGATATATCCCATAGCCGTGCTGTGTGGTCGCTGCCCGCCGATAAGAGGAACTGGCCATCCAGCGAGGGGCAAACATCTCGCACCCAGTCTACGTGGCCCCGCAAGGCCTTGACGCAGTATCCCGTCGTTGTGTCCCATATTCTCAGCGTCTTGTCGGCGCTCGCACTGACGAGCAGATTGGCAGACGCAGCCGATTGTAAGCCTCCCGCGCCAGCAGACGATATGAAGCGCACTGCGCTCACGCTATGGTCGTGGCCCGATAATGTCCGAATGTTCTTGTACTGGTCTGAGGGATCCCACAGCTTTATAGTAAGATCAGAGCTGCACGATGCCAGCAAGGTGGCACCACGCGGGCCGCCATAGTCGACACCCTTGACCGCCCGCGTATGGCCTTTGATTGTTTGTTCCAGCTCGCCCAACTCCCAGTCCCATATCTTGATGGTGCAGTCGTCTGATCCCGACGCGATGGAGGAGAACCGTGGATGAAAGGCAATACAATTGATCATCTCTCGATGAGATTCCAGCGTATGTCGTGACGGTTGTTTCGGCAGCCAAGAGGCCGGATCTTGGTTTCGTTTCGATAAGGAACTCGGCGTGGCATTGTCGAGTTCAGATTGAAGCGAGGCGTTTCGGACCTCGAGGTCCATTATCTAATTGACGATGGACAAAAAAGGAAAAGAAAAGAACAGAAAAAGAAAACGTCTTGTCAGCTACAGAGGGCAACTATTGGTATGCAAGAATCGCTGGCCGCCCTTACCTTCTTCTGCAACCGCACAATACTCGTCCATTTCTTCTCGAGTAACGTCTCGTATTTCTTTTCCGTGGCGGTGTCGTACACGTCTTCCCCAAGGCCGACTTCCTCGCGCAGCGCCGCAGCCGAGTTTGGCAAATTGTTGGCCGAAAGATAGGCTATTATGGATTTGTGCCTGTCAAAGAAAACGAAAATACCCCAGAAAAGAGAAGGGAAAAAAATAGGCTCGCATTAGTTTAAAAGAAAACGCCCTAATAAAGTGTCCCTCGCTTTACATCACCGAATTCTCTTCGCTTCGGCTCTCTTTTTTTTTTTCTGTCCACCGGGCAATGCAATGCACACACTCACAGCTCCTCAGCCTGGCGAGTCGGCAGTGTGCGACTCATTATTGCCTGAAGCCTTTTTTAATTATTATAAGATTCCCACTTCAGGGCGGGCTTCTTGGGCCGCACCCGTCAATCGCGCACAGTTGCCGTAGGGGGGTGTTGAAATCGCGAATCGCAGGACAGTCGAGAAGGATGTATGTTGAGCGGGAGGCGGTCGGAGACATCAACATAGAGGAGAGAGAGAGAGGAGGAGGAGGGGGAGGAGGGGGGGAGGAGAGTAGCGGCGGTCGAGTGGAATGAAGGTCCAGTCGGCTGGCGTTGCGGATGGCTTGCGAGCCGAGGGCGACGAGTGGAAACAGAGATAACAAATGCAGGGTGTCAGTTGCAGAAGGGAGAAGTTCTCTAGGAGAAGCCAGCGTCAGGGCCAAAAGTCTGCGTCTCGACTCTCGACGGCAGAGGGGGGACAGGAACAGGCTCTGCTTTTGGCATCGCAGCACGTCCAAGACGAGGAGGTCCTCCTTTGGCGGCGCGCGGTGTGAAGCCAGATGGTGGGGTTTTTTTCTTTGGCGGCAAGCCCGAAATCCACCCGACGTCTTGCCATTGGCACCAGACGCTCCCGTCTCTCACCGTCATGGCAATCACGTGTGTTTCCAGACATGTGCGGGAGGACTCATGGCCATGGGGCTCATGAGCATCAGCATTGGCTGGTATGGCTGGTGGCTGGCATTGACTGGCATTGACAGGCGATTTGTTCTTATTCTACCATTATTATTCGACCATAGTTTTTTCTTCTTTCTTTTGCTATCTCTGCCTGTTCTTTTTTTTTTCTTTTTTTTTCCGCTGCATTGTTGGTTGTGCGCCATCACCAGCAGCAAGGCTACCCTGAAGCGAGTGAGCTAACCAACATTCTGGACTTTTACCCGCATCTCCATGTCAAATACAAGAGCCACAACACGACTTCTTGTCAGCATTCTGCATCTCCTTTCCGGGCTACGAGAAACTATCTCTTCACAACGTGCCATCTCATGGACGCTACACAATGCAATTAACTCTCTGCACAGGGTTTCTCTCCTGGAGTCATAACAGCAGCAACTCTGCACGTGGCTGGACGACTTCTGGACATGGCCTCGGATCCTCATCGCATATAAACAAAAACAAATATGATCATGTCATATTCTGAGTGCATTAGACTCATGTGCCGTGCAACACATGACACATTTTACGGTTAACCTACTTCCCGTTCATATATCAAATCGGCATCACCAGCGCAGAGGAATTCAAAGACCGTTTTCAGGGAGTACTTCATGATGTCATTGCCTAGCTACTGGACACATTAAACGAGGTAAGAAAGGAAGAAAATTGTAAATAAAAGGGAAGAAGAGAAGAGAAGAGAACCTTTGGAACTTTATGTACCATATAATATGAAATGAACACCCAAGGGCGCAGGGAATATTACAAAAAAAAAAGGAAAGGAGGAAAAAAAAAAACAAGACAAAAACACTGGTATCAGCATCAAGCACCATAATAACACGAAAAAATAGGCGCCGACGGCGTCAACGGCATGTTGGCATCCCGCCGCAAAGGACTCCCTCCCAGCCGGGCCGCACTGCTGCTGCTGCTGCTGCCGCCACTGCCGCCACCGCCCACAGCGACCCTCTCGTCCCTCACATCGCACGTGTTTCGAAAGTCGTGGATCAGGCGAATCATCTTCTCCGACATGTCCTTCTTGAGGCTGAGCTTCGACTTGTTGACGAACCACTCTACCGAGTCGAACTCGTCCTGCTCCTCCTCATCCAGCATGCCCTGCTCGCGGCGGTGGGTTGCGAAGCGGAGGGGCGTGGAAGAGGGCTTGGCCTTGCGCACGAAAGCGCTGCGGCGCGAGTGGTATCTCTCGGAGCGGGCGCTCCAAAAGTCCATGGACATTTGGCCCAGTTCTGTGGCGCGGGCAAGAGCCAGGGCCGCGGGGGAGGTGTCGACGTTTTGCTTCCAGGTGCCGACGCCTGGTGTCGGTGGCGGTGATGCTGCGGCTGCGGCCGCTGCTCCAGATTCCACCTGGTGCTGGTGGTGGACTGGCGGCGACGAAGAGACCAGGTTCTCGACGTAGCGCCGTATGCTGGCATCGAGGGACTCGGATGAGAAGGGATATTGTTGGTGTTGCTGAGGAGCAAACACATGATCTACGAGGCCCATGTCGCGGGCGTCGTTGGCGCTCAGGGGCGTCATGGATCGCAGCGCCATGCGGGCTCCGTAGGCACCACAGCGGCCGGGGTAGCTGATGCTGTGGTACTCTGAGCCGTACAACCCCAGTCCTCTGTATGCGGGGTTCAAGACGACTTCCGGGCCGGCGACAACGAGATCGCAGGCCGTGGCGAGGGCGACGCCGCCCGCCGCAGCGTTGCCTCGGATGGCGGCCACGGTGGTGATGCCCTGGGCGGGGAAGTCGAGCAGCATCTTCTGGACGACGTCGTTGATGGCGTTGATGTTGTACCAGGACTCCATGGCAGGGTCGGCCGCTGCCTCAATGACGTTGAGGTGGATGCCGTTGCTAAAGTACGAGTCACCGCCCATGAGCACGACGGCGGCCAGCGGCAGAGGCTGGTTCGGGTCAGAGGCCGTGGCGAGGATATACTCGAGGCACTGGACCATTCTCCGGCACTGGGCGGTGCTCATGGCGCCGTTGTAAAAGTCAAAGTACAGGTAGGCGACGCGTCGCTGGCCGCAGGGGACGAAATCGACCCATATGTCTTGGAAGGTGCTGTGGTAGGACTTGGACCACTCGTCCGAGGCGGCTTGCGGGAGCAGAGAGTCGGAGCAGGAGGCCCTGCCGCTGACGGGCATGAGGCCGAGCTGGCGGAGGCCCGAGGCGGCGGGCACCTTGGGCCAGAGGGCGACGTCGGTCTTGCTCTTGACCTGGCGGATGTGGGTGATCCAGATGCCCTTGTTGTCGCAGGTGGCGATGCAGACGGCCTCGTCCCGGACGGCGACGACGCTGCCGGGCGGAATGAACTGGCCGGTGCAGGAGAGCAGGGTTGGATTCTCAATCATGCCGCCGTACAGGTACAGCTTGCGGCCAAACAGGCCGCTCAAGCAGCCGGGCTGGGAGTCGGCGCTGCGGATCCTGCGCGAGATGCTGGAGGCGGGATGCTTCCTGACGTCAAAGTCGCGCTGGGCGGCCTTCAACAGGGGCCTGTGACGGGTCATGCCGCCGAGGAACGGCTGCGATGACGTGACGGAGAGCGTTGCGAACTCGGCGTGGGCGATGAGTGCCGGGGTGATGCGCTCGCCCTTGCCCCTTTTCCGGTCGGTTCCATCGTTGGTGGGCGTCGAGGGCGGCGAAGCAGGCGCACCGCTCGACACGGCCAAGACCAAGGTGGACGCGGCCTCGATGCGCTCGACGGCAGCCAGGGTAGCGGCGATGGCGGCGCGCGTGACGGGCCCGCGGTACAGACTCGACTTGGTCACGCTCGTGTCGTTGATGTTGACGGCGAACTGGTCAAAGGCCCAGACGGGGCCGGCGTCAAACTCCTCGGTGGCCTGCAGGACGGTGACACCCCAATGGCTCCTCCCGAGGGGATTGAGGCGGTTGTTGTTCCCCGTGTCGTCGAGCAGCAGCTGAGCATCGGGTTCGGAACCGTCGTCGCCCATCAGGAGCCAATCAATGGCACTGGGACCAGCATCCCCCGGGGGGCCAGGATGGACAATCAGGGTCAGGTAGGCCTCATAGACCTGCTGTGGCACCAGGGATGTGAGAAAGGGACAGATGATGAGATCTGGTTGGACCAGATCAGCCGCCTCTATCATGCCCTTGGCCGACAGGGCATATTCGACAGTGACGGAATGCTGCCTCGACAGCACAAGGTAGAGACGCTGTGAGAGGGAGTTGTGCGCGGTGCAAAAGAAGAGGATCTTCATGGCTGCGTTTGTGAGCGAGCACTGAGCACTGAGAAGTTGAAGGAGTGTGGGATGTCCAGTCCAGTAAAGAAAAGGAAAAAAAAAAAACGGACAACTGCCAGACTCGGCCTTTATGATACGCTTGTCTAGTAGATAACCCGTCTCTAGACAAGGAGTCAAAAAAGGAAAAAAAAAGGAAAAAAAGAAAGCGATCGTCTCCCACGAACCGACGACTAGACCAGACAATGTACGCACTTTCAGCTACCGAGCCGCGCTAACGGTGCTGGAGAAGCGAAGCCCAAAGAAGCCCGTGATTGCTTCGTGCAGCGCTGTACCCGAGCGACGCAGAATGATTGTTTTTTATTTTTTTTTTAAAAAAAAAAAAGAAAAAAAAAATAGGCCTGCGGGAATAGAGCCTGGAGTCGCCTGAGCTGCTCAATTGGGTATTGTATCCAGCTGTAGCACCGTCGCTGAACCGTGACGTGACGTGACACTGAAGGCACCAACTTCAATATAGTCTCGACCACAAAAGAAACGACGAAAAAAAGAAACGAAGACGAAAAAAACGTAACGAAATTGGCAAAAATAAAATAAAAATAGACAGTCGTGTAATCTTAAACACCACACAGCGGGGGGTATTGTAAACCAAAAGGTAAAAAAAAAAAAAAAAAAAAAAAAAAAAAAAAAAAAAAACGGGCAGGGTATATTTTTTTTAGCAGAAGCGGAAAAAAGAGAGTGCCAGGTAACAATGGCCAGTAGGTAAGTATAAAAGAAGGAAACAATCGATAGGAGGGAGGGACCCAACCAGGATTATAAAGATGGGTAAGGACACAGAATAATACCGCAAAAGTAAGATGCAGAAAAGGTATGAATTCTGGAAAAGGGAAAGACGGGAAGGGGGGGGGCGGACAGGCCGAAGGGG